>VDFB02270651.1:198558790-198596227 GCA_007258455.2 Sequoia sempervirens
CTCTCTCTTTATGTGCATTCCTCTATATGTACCTACATTCTTCTCTATGTCGTAAGAATCTTTTAATTTGTACTATATTTTCCTTTTGGGGATGAGGCAAGGCATTGATACATTTAGGTCTCTTCCATGTTGACCCAAAAGCTTTCCTTTGCATTTTTCATTTGTCTTTTGTTTTCCTTTTGGGGATGACGCAAGACATCGAGACACCCATGTCTCTTCCATGTTGACCTAAAAATATATATTTGTTTTTACTCTCTTTGTGTCATTATTCTAGTTCAATGAGTATTTTGGGAATGATGACAATTCTAAGCTCTAAAAAAACATTGTAGCAAAGACATACAAACTCTGAATCCATAGATCCCTTATGTATTTTTGGTAGAAACCCTTCCTTCCTATTTCAAGATGTAGCTTTATTTCATAAACATGACTTGGCATAGGGTCTTTTGAGGAAATCTCTCATGTCCTAGGACAAAAATTTGCTACTTTAAAGCAATTTCTCACATCAATGGTGTAGCAACTACTTTAAAGTGGGGGCATACATCAATGAAATCTTTTAGCATATTTCATGGTGCAATTTTTCTTTTTACTTGTGACATGTCCTTTTCTTGGTGGTGTCATTGGTTTTTATGTCCTCCAAGAATGAAATATTTCTAAGCATACAATCTCCCTTCATGGCATGATACGAACGAGGCATCCCATAACTGGTGATTTGATATCTTTGACTTCTACTCTCTTGGAGACATTAGGCATAATGTTCCCTAAGAAGAAGACTTTGCATGAAAAAAGAAAAATCCCCTTTAGCAAAAGCTTACATTCAAAAAGCATTTACAAAAATTATTACATTGTGGTGACCTATTGAAGTTATCGGGAGGATAGCTTTGGTATGTTTAGTATGGTGAGAAGCTGACACACTTGCATGACTTTCTCATTGTATAGTGAGAAGATGACACATTAGCATGACTTTCTGACTACATAACCTCATTGGGATAGCTCACCTAGTGGATAGACTAAGGTTCCACTACCCTAGAGGGAGCAACTTATGTTACAAAAAAACATCCCCTTTCCACATTATGTTGGAATGCTTGTGCTTGATCCTTTTTTTTTCTTTTTCTTTTCTTGGCCTTTGACAAGGTATGGTTGTGTATCTTTTTTATTTCCGAATACTAAAGTGTATTGAATGTCTACTTTAGTGTGAGCTTTTTGTGGGGACAAAATCTCACTAAAGTGGGGGAAAAATGTAGTAATACAAAAAGTATCCATTTTCCTTACATAATTTGAAAATAATTGTCATTGAATTAACCTAATATTGCCTAGGTTTTAGTGTTCTAATGTGTTGTACACATTCACTTTGATCTTGGGCCCCTTTTTAATAAACTCTACTTAATTTGTACCCTATTTTAGGTGTTGTGAAGTTTTGTAACACACTTTCAAACTTATCTAGGGTCTCATTAATTAATTGTGGTTAATTAAGCTTAATTAGCCCCTTTAATTCAAATTTAAGCCTTATTTGTGACACCTTTTGAGGATCCATCCCAACACCCAGTATTCAAATTGCAAAACATTAAATTTGGAAAAATTGAGATCCTGGAAAATGGTGCTAGGAACCATTCACCTTTAGTGGAGAATGGGTCCTACCTTAATAGGACCCACCTTTCTCTACATATTTGACATGGGTTTTTGATGTTCTTTCACCCTCCTAAATCAAGGTCCTAGAAACTTGTGTCAGGACCCATTTTCCTTTAGTGGTGAATGGATCCTCCTTGAGTAGGACACCCATTTTTTAATTTAATTTTGGTGGGATTCTAATGATTTTCTATTCTAGATATGGTGTTGGCTTGAATTATTTGAATTTCAAGGTTAATGCTTAGATTTAGTATAAATAAGGGGTTAATTCACATTGTTTCTCCTTGCAAGTTTACAAGACATCCTAGCAACTTTGAGCATTCATGAATTATAGAAAATTTGAGTTCATAAGAGTTTTCAAGAGCATTCAAAGGAATTCTAAGGCATATTATCAATATTTTATTGTAGAAATTCAAGATCATTCCATAATGTCTAAGGCATAGTGCATTCAAGCATGTTGTTGAGCTAAGATAGTGGATGCAGCATTGAAGATCTACTTGAAAGCATTGTTTCACATCTTATTTAAGATCAAGATCTACATTCTTCATGGACTCCATATGTTAGTTTGCAGATTTATACTCCAAGACAACTTCCAAGGTATCATAATTTAATGCTTCAATTTCATTATTTCATCATTTGGCTTAATTACCTATAAGGGGTTTTATTTAGGAACAACCCCATTCACTAACAATCAACAAGTTTTTTTTCTTCCCTTGAATGTGTACTTGTAGATTTATAGTTTGAAGATCAAGTGGAGAAGGCGTTGGAGGTTAAATTGTAAAAATTTTCAAGTTGCAAAGTTGTCATTTAATGTGAAAGAAAATGGAGTCAAAGCTACAAATTTTTTTACAAGTTTTTAGGAGTTGAAAACTGAGGATCTAAGAGTGCAGATTTCAAGAAAAAGAACCTAGATCTTAGTTTCAAGAACCCTAATAAGGACCCATTCACCACTAAAGGCGAATGAGTCCTTTGTGACTTTAAAAATAGTCATCTTGCAGCAAGGTTCACATCACTTTGAGCTCTAAAAACTCCCCTCATAGTTTCTATAATAGTTAGGGTTAGTTTCTGATTGTTATTGGAAACATATCACACACAAAAATCACATAATTTAGGGTGAGAATTAGTGGTCTATCACTTTTATTTTGGTAAACCTTATTTTCCATCTAATCAAATGTGAAATGTATCAATTTCATGAAGTGACTTGACACTATTAGTTTATAATGCTAGGAAACCTTAGGAATGATAAGGTTTAGCAATACACCAACAATGATAAGATATGATAGGTGAGATGTCATATTGCTAATATATATTTGAATGATCACTTGATAATTACTTTACTATTGAATGAAACCCTAGATTGAGAGTAACTTATTTGGGTCAAGAAGTATATTAAAACCCTAGGTTACAAATTATGTAGTAGGTTGGGATATTTGCTTAATTATTCATAGGAAACAATAGGTTAAGAGTAACTTACATGGATGGGCTATGTCATTGATATTTTTTTGAAGTACATAGGTTTAGATTAACATACAAAATCAAACTGATTATCGAATATAGATTATATCTAAAATTAGGGTATACCAAGGTTGAGACTCGCCTGTGTGATTAAGTTGATCACTTGAGTTTATGAATTACTAGTTGATTGGAGCCATATGTGGGATTACCTATTAATTTTGAGTTGTTACTTGATTGGATGTTTTATACTCTTGATATGAATTCATATACTTGATAAGATTATACTCTTTGAATAACCCTTTTTACTAAGGATATTACACTCTCAAATAGAAACATTAATTATTATGATTATTCTTCGATTGATCTCATTTATTTATGAGACTATACTCTTGATGAGAATCACTTATTAAATGGAGTCAATTATTTATGAGTTTTTATTCTATGATAAGAGGAAGCTTATGTAGCTATACTTTAGATTATAAATTTATTCCTAGAACCAGGCTTTCCATTGAACATAATAGCTTGTTAAGTCATTTAGGAAAGGTCAATTTGTAAAATAGGAAAGCTCATACATTATACCTAGGATTGGAATATCCATTGAAGGGGATAAACTATGCTTATGCTTTATTGGTAGAGATACTATTATGTTTTAGGAAAAGGGGAATAGATTATTTCTAGGGTTAATGATAACCTATGGAAGGAAATTACCTATGCATAGTATATGAATGGTGATAATCCAAACCGAGCTATGGTAGTGTATGTGAAGAAGAAGATTGTCACTCAAAGTACTGGGTGAGAATAATTTGGCCAAAGTAGTGTAATTAGCCACTAGGTGCACTGCCAATTCACTATGTTCCTTTTATGCATGCTAGTTCTTAATTGCAGTGTCTACAAGTTCTAGCTATGTAGGAAACAACACTAAGCTCAAATAGGCTATTGTTATGTGGTTTTACCAAATAGTCACTTTGTCAAAGTGTAGGGACATCATGCTATATGTGGTAGATGTGTAGGGGAAAAAAGTGCTTGAGTGATGCTTCTCCTCATCAGTTGGAAGCCAAGGTTTGTAGATGTTTGTGCCAGTATTGGAGACAACTAGAGAGTGTGCAACAAGGAATGTATACATATATAATTAATGCACTAATGTGGTGACATCAAGACTAGTTTGTATATCTATTACCAAATGAAGCTTAAAATAGCTATGTATGTATCATGTACCCATTTATATGGAATAATGTAATAATGAATGATAAACTTGAGTTTATTTAATATGAAATCTATGTTATGGAAGGATTTGTGAAATTACATTGAAATGCAATGGAAGTTTGGAGTATTGTTTATTTCAAATGTGCATGTAATTTACATTATGGAAAATAATTTGTTTTACTACTATGATATGGAATCATGGATCATTTACTTGAGGTGAAAAAAATGAAAATTTAGTGAGAACACTAGGGTTGTTACATGTGGTATCATAGCTACCAAGTTCAACTCTAGAACCTAGGATCCCATTACATAAGTGTTACGTAAGCCTTATCCGAAGATAATGTTTGAAAATTTCCTATGCCAAGATGGAAAGAGGAAAAAACAAGGAAAACCAAAAGGGAAGATAAAATTCTAGGAAACTTTTTTAAGTTTGGGACTATATAAGAGTCATCACTAGAATTGAAAACTCCTAAACCAAACAACTAATTATGATACCCCTTGGATTGCGGAAGATTATGCAATCAGATTATGTAAGAAAGTTATGAGGGATAGCCAATATGTACCTTCAACCTATGAAATTGTTAAAAGACTCTAAGGGGATAGGAATAAATGAAAGGTAGCAACATATAGCTGCAAAAGTTAAGGATTTTTTATTTAGTAAGAATACTATGAATCTATGAGTATGTATTATTGGCATAAATTGGGGACTTCAAATTAAAGTAGAAAGTCAAAAAAGGAGGTATCCAGGAGGTTGGATAACCCTTGAAAAAATATGATTTCAAACAAGATCAATATCTTATGTATAATTAAGAAGTTAGTACCTAGAATAAGGATAGAGACTAGAATGGTTAGAAATGAAGCAATCAATGAAGTGGACATGGTTCCACCAAAACAATTAGCAAGAATAATTTTGAGCTTTGAATAAGATGAGGAAAGAATCCAAGAAACTTAAGGGTGCTTAAGGTTATGAGAAAATAAATTTACCAATAATTGGGACAAAGTTACCTAGAAAGGTGATTGTAAGAAAGAAACCTGAAAAAGTAAATTGGGTTGGTCTGAGAAAGGTTCAGTTAGTACATAGTTTTCTTGAAGTACAAATTGAAATCACTAATTTTTTAGTGAAAATAAACTTATGGTTAGAGGTTTCAAAAATAATTAGAATATTAGAGTGCCTCTTAGCTTGTAAAGTTGTTGATTATTCATTAGATCTCTTTATTGATGACCCAATTATTGAATCTATGCGATTAGAGATCAATGATGAATCCAATTTTGTGATTAAGTATATTCAAGGCATGCCATGGAGGGTAAGAAAGGAAACAAAAATCCAACAAAAAGGAATGATAAATAAATTAGGGAAAGCAAATTTTTCAAAAATTTCAAATTTGAGTTGATTGAATATCACGAAAATGCTAAAGGGGGAAGAAAGAAAGAGGTTGAATCAGATAAAGTACCCTACACAATGAAGATCGTAAATCTATTTTCTATTTGGAAGAAAATTTTACTTCTTTGTAAGTCATGATTTCAATCAAGTCATTCATATTTCTTGACCACAAAGATAAGGTATTGGAATTATTGGAGAAAGATAGTGAAAGGTCAAGGATTATGACCAATGAGAAAGGAATATTATCGTACAATACCTTATATATATTTGATTGGAAGATCAAATGCTATTATCATTGATGCCTTAGAAAAGGATAGGAAATTTACTTGATCATGAATGGAAATATCATTTCCTATGGAATAGGTAAGGAAAGATCTAATTACTCATTATTTTGAGTTATGGAGAAAATTTTGTGTTTGGTAAATAGGTATGCAATTAAATTTGATATCTTTTGGAAACTAGCATGCTGAACAAGAATTATTACTAGAAATAGTCCAAATGCTCTATTGTAAGAATGAAAATATTGAAGGTGTTGTCATTAATGTCAACTGGTCAATTGGTTATCAACTGATTGTTGTTGTCATTAGTGTCATGAATGAAGGTTATTGGTTGTATATGTCAAGGATATTGAGATAATTGTAATGATGATATGTTGCAACTATTCAATGGTTCCTCTAGGTTTTGCTCCAAATTTTCTCCTATATTTGTGTGGTTCAAATATGTTGATTTTAGTTTTTGGAAGCTAATATATCTAGAGTTTTGGCTATTGATTCATTATATAATGTGGGTTGTGTTCACTAGTTGTGAATTGTGGTTTTCTATGTGCTTGGTTGAGGTCTGAGAGAAATATTGTTGGTTTAGATTTATCCTTGATGAAGTCTTATGACTTGTGGCTCTAGAGTTGAGTTTTTTAATTGTATTGAAGATCATTTTAGTATCTAGAAATTTTGCGCTTAATTTTTCTGTGTTTTACACTAATTTGGCTGACTTTGTGTGGAATACTACCTTCAGAGTTAGTGAAGCATGTTAGATCTATTTGGGTCATTATGAACTGTGTGATTGGGTCACCCTCATTCTAATTCCACCTTAGGATGTTTTGGAAATGACCTAATTTGAATTTGAATTTAGATGGATGACTTTGGATATGTTTCAAAGTTGAAGATGGTATAAATGCATAATGAGTTATGGAAGAAAAAGAAAAGAAGAGAACAAAGGAAATAGAGACAAAAACACAAAGATAATAGAGATAAGTGTGAATCAATATGTGGGTATGATGAAAGTATTGAAGATTAATGCAAAGCCTAAATATTGAGTTTCCAAAAGTAGTGAGTTGAAGGTGCACTCTATCATTCATGCATGTCTGCAAGTGGATTATGCGAACAGTGGTGGATTTCTTTGTTGCATTAAGATTCTCATCTCTTTGTAACAAGTCTTATTTATCTTCTTTGTATCTCTATGGTTGTGATCCCTCTGAGTTGTTAGCCCTATTGGATACTGAGTCCTTATTTTTCCAATGAGCCTCATTTTAGTAGTGAGCATTGTTTCTTAGGTAGTGAGCCTCTTGTAATTGGTTTTGATATTATCTATAGTGTGAGCTAATCCTTGCCATGGTTTTTACCTCATTGGTCTTTAATTATATTTTGAACATACCTATGTACTTATTTCAATTGCTTTTGTAGTTTCTCCTTCTCTTCAGTTTCTATGTCCAATCTCCTCAAAATTTCCTGAGATGACTCCTAAAACTATTCGTTTTCTTGGTCCTTTGTGGTGGGACCCAAATTTATTATTTGAACTTTGTAATCTAAGGGTCTCACCTCATCCTTATACTTATTTTTTGTAGGAATGGAAACATGGAAAAATTTGTTATTGAATTCATCCCTAGAGAATTTAGAGATAGTTCTTTCTCTCTTTCTCTCCTTGGGTTGTCCCCAACTTTCTAAAAACCCATCCTAATCCAAAGTCTCATCTTCCACAGTGATAGCCTTTTTCTTAAACCTTTCCTCTAACCATTCTAGGGTAGTTGGTTGCTTGGTTTTTTTATCTTTCTGAGAGGTGTCCTACTCTAATTGATCATGAGGAGGACTATCTTCGACAACTTCCACATTCACATCACCCTTTTCCTAATTTTGTTGTCCTTCATCCTTATCAACCTTATTTACACTTTCACCCTTTGTGTTTGATGCACCAATGTGTTCTTTTACTGGACGGTGAGAAGGAATTTCCATAGGGACTTCTAAAGTGGCCTCCTTATTTTGTACTTCCTTCCCCTCCAATTGTTTCTAAAAATAAATCAAATGTCTCCCTTTTGGTGTAGGGACCTCCTCATTTGCTATCTCCTCTTTTGTATTTTTAGGAACATTTCCTTCACCTCCATCACCCTCCTAATCAGTAGTGTCTCATCTATTTGTACATTTTACATCAGAGATGGAGGAGGAGAACTATTTATTGGAGTTTCTTTTTCAATATTTTTCATAAGATCATTAGTAGGTGCCTCTTCAGTGGTCACCGCTTTCTCTTTATTCATATTTTCTACTAGAGGGGCCTTTTGTTTAGGATAAATTCTCCTTACATATACTTGTTGCTTTTCTCTAAAGCTTTCAACATCCACCACCTTAGGTTCAGTGGCCTCTTCCTCAATGAATTTGGCATATTTAGATTTAGCCAACCTTTGACCTTCATTGATTATCCTTCTCTTCTTTAAGGTTGGGCCCCCTCAACACCCTTCAATAATCTCCTTCGATGGTTTCCTTGCCTTAGCTATTGGCTACCTCTTTTATTTTCCTTTAACCTGGCTTCTAGTTCTTCTTCTAATAAAAAATTGTGACTTATCTCCCTCTTCCTCTGATGGGAACTCAATTGTATCATCCTTGGTGATTTCTTCTTCTTCTTCTGAATAAGACTCAAGTTCTCCTATCAACTCATAAGTGAACTTTGTTCCATCTTCCTCTAGCTCCAAAATCTTGTGCTTTACCCACAACTTGGAATATCTCAGAACAAGAGAATTGATCACATTAAGGTGCACCATCTCTTCCTTAGACCAATTGATGGGGGAAGTCACTTATCCTTGTACTATTCATAATCATGATGTTGCAAGAAGTCTCAATCATCATCCACTTGGTTTGGTACTTCTGCAATTCTATGCAATCTGATCATTTTCAAGGATAACCCTGATCACCTTCTTCTAATCACTTCAAACTCATTCCTATAATTAGCCCAATAGTCCTCTAAGTGAATTTTATGCCTATATTCTCTATTTTCCTATTTCCGGGCCACACCATAGGGGTAAAATTTGTCCCTATTTGTATTTGAATCCAAATTGAAATGCACCATTTCCTTTTTAGTGTAATGAGCACTAAATGGAAGGACAAGCCTCCAAGACTTCAATCCTTAAAGGAAATTCAAACCCAAGTCCTAGTTTGTGCATATCTTTCACCACTGTGTCAAAAGCCACCACTTTCCTAGCCACTTCTATCAGGATGAGTTTATTGGTTGGATATCTAGGTAGTCTCAATGGTACTACTAGTGATCCTTGTATTTTGACATAAGAAGACTTTTGAAATTGGATAAACCATTAACCATATTATCTTTTAAATTCCATTGCCTCAGGTGAAATTCTGACATGCAGTGCATCTTACAACAATCTTGTGATGTACATAAAGAATGCATTATTTACCCTCCTATAGTTAGAAGTATTGAATTAGAATTGAGAAAATAAATCACATATTATGTTCTAGCAAATAGTTCCTCTACAACTTGACCCTTTATATTTATTCTTTTTGGAAAGAATGTACACCAAATAGGAGATCATGGTGAACTTCTTGGTGTCCTATACACCTCTTAATTTCTCATATAAATTTTTGCTTATAATGAATTCCCAATGGTAATGTGTCCCTTTCACAATTTGGGAGATGATGTAAAACATCCAACTCCTAAATATAAAAGTATCGTCCAACCCCATTGCTCTTCCAAAAGAGTTATCATATCATTGTACTCAACTTTGAAATCACTTCTATGAAATTGTTTGGGAAATTTTGAATAATGTGACTTTGGCTTTGCAATCCAATTGTTGTCCATCATCAATAAATCCCTATTAGGATATTTTGTGTAAAAGTCTTTAGAATTCTTGATGTTAATCTTCACCAACCTTTTATGTGATCTAATTTGAAGGTCTCTGCTATAGATTCCTCTATTAAGTTGGTCATGATTCTTCCTTGAGGCCCAATGATAACTCTTTTGTCAGAATCATAATGCTTGGCACATTCAATCACTAGCTTTGGACACAACAATGTGGGTGGAAATCCTACTGCTTGGACCAATCTTGTATAAGTAATGATTTGGGCTAGTTTAGATGGTGCATCCCCAAACATCCTTTGCTTGAAGTCAACATAGTCTACATGTCACATATTAGTATCACTAATCTTAATCCATGTTGAAATGATCTTCAATTCAAGCTAGATGCCCTTGAAGTCATACTTCATCTTTTCCACTTTGGTATGAGGTTCCTCAAGACTAGCCTTGAAGATTTTTTCATGGATCCTTTTGTTGGGCTAGTCTCAACCTGCATCTATTTGAAAGAGGCAATAATTATTATGGAATTAGGTACAATTAAACATTAAAATAAATCACATTACCAAGATTACCATGAGAACCCATGAAAATCACATAGTCAATATTTAAATAATCATAGAAACCATAGAATACCATCATAAAATAATATAATTAAGCATTACAATATTTCAAGATTTTCCATACTTTTGGGATTTCAAGCAAGGATCGATTTTGGGGAATCTTCCCTTAAGCAGATTCTCTGAAGCAACATAATCTAGCTCAATTCAAGTTAAAATCCCCATCACCATCATGAGATCACTTTACTAACACAATAGAGATCAAATTAAAGAATTCACCTCCATCCAACCAAACTTTGGAATTTTGGGGTCTCGATTAATTTCAAATAATTTGAAGGTAGGAGGATTCTCCAAACACCTAGACATTCGAGGAATCCGGAGGAAGATAGATTTTTTGAAGAGTTCAATTCTAGAAAAGCCCAAGTAACCTCTCATTCATTAACTTCACATAATACATCCATTTGAATAATCAAGCCAAATTAATGCACACATTCATTGCTACTCACAAAGTTCTAGTTTTCTAGCCTTCTATGGATTTTGGAGAATTCGTAGGTGGACAAATTTTTTGAATGTCAAGATACTTAGAGAATCAGTGAACCAAATTTTTTTTGAAGGATACCAACTCACCCTAATCTAACTTAAAACATTCAGTTCATGTCATGTAACCACTCCTTGACCACACCTAAAGTCTTCCTAATGCATCAACCCCAAACCTAGCACATTTCAAACTTTTGAGGGTTCAACAGATTCAAAGAATCCAAACTGGCATGGATTTTATTAAGGAACTAATGTTTAAAGAATCTTCCTAGGGAAATTTTTTTTGAAGTTCATCATTCACCCTTTTGTTTGTCTAGTCTTTGAAAAAACCCAACTCTTGACTAATAAACCTACAAAATTTCCTGAGGACTTGAACTATGAACATCATCATAACATATTTGAATCTGCCAACCAAAGCTAGGGAAAGGGTAAATACAACTAGGTCTTAATAAATCAAATGTCATCTATTAATAATTTGATTTGAATTTCAATATTTGTAGTTAAATACCATGGATGAAAACCCTAGTTCTTATAAAAAGTTCACGTGTCCTAGTTTTTTGTTGTAGAAAACTTAAAAGAGGAACCCTAACAATGCCCCAAGTTAAAGAAAATCAAATGACCACCCAAGACTCATAAGGGACATCAACATCACTCTAAAAAATCCACCAATCGACACCAAACTTCAAGCAAACTAAGTGCGAGCAAGAAAACCAAAGTAGATGACACCTTCAAGATCAATGTGACAATGAAGAGATAAACCATGAATGCAAACATAATTGAATCACTAAAATCATCACAAAACTAAATGAAATTTGGAGTGATTCAAAGCTAATACCTTTCAAGTGAAGAGAACAAAACCAAAAGATCAATACACCCTAGAAATCAGTGAGAAGCCCTTAAATGCAATCGCCCAAATCTCCAATTCCAAACATAGAGAAAGGATAGAGGTCGCACAAATCAAAGCATAATGAGAAAAATAGGTATAGATGGAAAAAAAATGACTTAAAAGACCCAAAAAATGACCATAAATGAACCCCTGGTATGGCGACTGTCAGGCGATAAATCTCATGATGTGACCACTAGAAACTCTGGAATATGATGGGAAAATGGATTCAGATAATCCACTAGGGGCCATATCCTCCAAGTGGACCAACCTTCAAGGAATATACTTGATGGAAGATTCTCCCAATGAATAGACTTTCAGGTAATATTCCTAGTGGTGGATTCTTTGAAACTTCCCCAACTTGTAGGGTTTCAAGACCTTAGTCAAATTTTCTCAAATAGATGGATTCCAAGGTATCACATGAGAAAAAAATGTTGAAAAGGAAAGCGCCTAATGTGCAGATAGAGCATTAGTTCAATCAAGTGAAGCAAAGCCCAAAACTAGAGGAACTCATCCCTTAATGGGAAAAGTTCAGACCTAAAGAAAGACAAGAAACAAAAGCAATCCAAAAGAGGGCCCCTGCTTGGTGGGACATGTGTGAAAAAGTGCACAATAAATGGTGACTCCACCGGGGAAATGCTCTAGATCATTTTAATGAAAATTTTGAATCAAGAACCCATATCCTCAAGTTTTAGTCCTCAAATCTAGTCATCCAATAAACTTAAAGTCTAAAAATCAATGAACAAGCTAACCCTTCCCATGCTAGAAATCCAAGTGTGTGCAAATGTATTAATTTACTTCCCTCAATCGCTACGAAAACCAAGTTTAGTCAAGTCAAGCTACATAAATATTCTAACTTCAAAAGCAACTTGGATAGATCCTTGCTACTAGTCAGGTGTCCATAGCCCCAATGAGGTTATCACTGTGATCCACCTAAACATAGCTCTACTATCGATCGGGCATCAGTAGCCCTGATAGAGATATTTGGATCCCCCTACTAGGTTGAATTCACTTTCTTTGATATTCAATATGTTCTTTTCTTTTCTTTCAGATTTTTCTTTTCATTCCTTCTCATTTCAACCCATGAGAAATGAAGCTCACGCTTAGGGCTAAGAATCATAGTGGTATTGAAGTAGAAATAAGATTTTTCACTTAACAGGATCTCACAAGGAACCTACAAAAACCTAAGGATTCTTAAGATGTGTGTAAAATATAATATTTGAGCACATTCAGAAACTAGCTCCATCCAATGACTTATCCACTTCATACATTTAGCACATGTGACACTAAATAGAAGACTTCCACCAACTCGTCTGAAAAAATGATTAGAGTTTGTAAAAGAAATACTTAGAACAGTTGCAAATAAATGATCTTTGTGTAATTCTAACACTTCCCCAAACCAAAGCAAAGAAAGAAAACAAAACCACCTAAACTAACCAAAACAAAAAGTAGAAGCAAACCAAACCAAACAAACCAAAAGAAAGAAAACACCTACTCTAACTATTTCAAGGATCAGCTAGAAAAAACTCAAGCAAGGAAATAATGCTTCAAATGATGCCCATTGACTGGAAATGAGACATATTCTCCAGTGAGAGTCTTGAGGTGAAAAGCATTATCTCCTAGGATCTCAGAGATTTGGTAGGGACCAAGCAACAATTTGTAAAATTTACTATCTTCCCCTTTCTTTTCTTGTGCCTTATCCCACTATAGGACTAGGTCTGAAATCTTGAAGACCTTGATATTAGCCTTATGATCAAGCCATCTTTTAACAACACCTTGGTGCTTAGCAAATTTTTCCAAGGCTACATCCCTCTTCTCTTCCAGCTATAAAAATTTAGCCAGGCAAGCCTCTAAAAACTCTCCTTCCTTAGAATATTCATTAATAAACTGGAGAGTGGGAATCCTTAACTAGACAGGGAACACAAGCTCAAACCCATACACAAGGTGATATGGAGATGTTCCTAGGGATGTCTTCTTTTAGGTATGATAAGCCCATAGGGAAAATATTAGTTGAATATACCAATCCTTAGGATTCCTATCAAGCAACTTACAGATCATAGTCAAAAGATTCTTGTTGGTTGTTTCAGCTAGGCCATTCCCCTAAGGGTAGTAGTTTGAAGAAAACTTAATGACAATACCATGATCGAATGCCTAGCTTGAAAATTTCAATGAAGCGAATGCAAAACCATTGTCACATACCAAATAAAATGGATAGCCAAAGTGATTAATGATACCTGATCTGAGGAAATTGATCACTACCTTTGTAGTACACTACTTGCAAGCAACAACTTTAGTCCACCTAGTGAAATAATTAGTGACAGTAAGGATGTACCGACATCCTATAGAAGATGGTGGGTTGATCAAACTAATGAAGTCCACACCCCACTATGCAAAGGGTTTTACCTCGATTACTGGCTATAGTGGAAGAGCATAATGCTTCTCTTCGGTAGCACAATTATGGCATACATGGAAAGACCTCACATGGTTGTGTGTATCCTTAAACAAAGTGGGACAATAATACCCCACCCTCAGGATTTGATGTGCAATGGAAAGTCTAGAACCATGACTTGTGCCATATTTATGATGAAATTATGTCATCATGCAAACTTCTTCCTCTTTTCCCAAACATCGTAAATAGATGCCCTCATGATTATTCTTATAAAAAATCTCCACTTGTAACATATAACTATCACTTTTTAGGCACAAAACCTTTTATTGTACTCTATTCAAATGATCAGGTCATTTCTAGTTCAACAAGTAGTAAAAAATGCCATCATACCACTCATCTAGGGACACATCCTAGAGATGATACTGCTATGCTACAATTTCTAGCCCCGTTTCTACCATTTTCCACGTTAAATATTTCCCTCTCACTAGCTTCATTGGATTAATTTTTATCTCATACTCTTGTAGCATAGTGACCCACTTGGATCTTCTCTCTCTCATTTCATTTTTCTTTAGTAGGAGCTTCATAGTTGGGTCAAGTACAATAGCGAAGACCTTGTTCCTTAGAATATAATGTTAGACATTTTTTAACCCCCCTAATCAATGCATAAGCTTGCTTCTCTACATTGGGGTACTTCAATTCAACATCTTTGAGAGGGAAACTCATGAAAGTGATGGGATGCTCACTCCCCTCATTTGATTTTTTTGTTAGCATGCTTGCAAAAGAATGATCCAATACAAAATAATATATATAAAATGGTTTCAGATAATTGGGACTTACTAATATTGGTGCAGCAGTTATGGCCTTCTTAATTTCATCAAATTCCTACTTAGCTTCAGCAGTCCACTCCACTTTTACATCCTGCTTTAGCATTTCATTTAGAGGATTTACTATTTCTGCAAATCTTGTGATAAATTTTTGAATAAAATTAATCTTTCTATAGAAAGTATTCATCTCCTTTTTTGTTGGAAAGTGGTTGTATATTCAAGATAGCCTAAATTCTATCTAGATTAATTGAAATTTCATTCTAAAAAATCACATGTCCCAAGAGCTTTCCTTTGGTTACTCCAAATATGCACCTCTTAGGATTAAGGGAGATGCCAAATTCTTTGCATCTCTAGAACACTTTGCATAAATATGAAATGTGGTAACCATTGTTCTTGGAGAAAACTATTAGATCATCCATATAAATAATAATATACTTTCCTATGATGTCTTTAAATGTTATGTCCATCGCCCTCTAGAACATGGCCCTTGCATTGATCAACTTGAAGGGCATTCTCCTATAAGCAAATGTTCCCCACTTGGTGGTGAAGGGAGTTTTATGCCTATCTTCGTGTTGGACCATGAGTTGATTGTAGCTAGCATAGCCATCTAGGAAAGGAATCATTTGGAATCCATTGACAATCTGCAAAACCTCATCCAATGAAGGAATCAAATAGTTATCTTTTTTGTAAGCTCGATTGAGTTTTCTGAAATCCACACATAATATTATCTCCCCATTCTTCTTATGGACCGGAACCAAATTGGCTACTAATGTAGGGTACCTAACTGGGAAAATGATGCGGGAAGATAACAATTTCTACACCTCCGTCTGAATAATGGGTTCCAATAGTGCATTAATGGGCCTCTACTTTTGATAGAATGGTTTTGCTCTAGGCTTCAAGGGAATGGTGTTCATAATTATTGAGGTATCATAAGTATTTAGATCATCATAACTCCAGACTATTATAGCTTCATATGCATATAGGGTATCTATTAAGCCTCTTCTTTCTTCTGGAGCACACACCTTTCCTACGAATACTTTCTTAACATCATCTGGAGTACCCATGTTGTATGATTCACACTAACTATCTATTGGATCCTTCTTGGTCTATTGATCTTGGTCCTTTATCTTCTCGAGGTCAAAGATCCTCTCTAGCTACACCATCCCCTTTGGGATTTTATTCATTTTTAGGTTGAGGACTCCTTCCATATCTAGCTCTACATCCTAGAGCTCTGTTTCATCAATTACTTGGGAGGTAAACACATCAAAGCTAGTTATGAAGTCCAAGATATGCTTATCATCTTCAAACACTTGGAAATTTGTAACATTATCTAGTATAGAAGGCATAGGTGTAAATTAAACAGAGATTTTCTTTAGCCCAGATAGAGATAATGGCTCCAAGGTTCTTACTACTTGTGTTAGAGAATTTGTAGTGTGATTCTTGGCTTTGGGGATCAACTGAATGTTAAATGCATCAAAACCTTCGATTAGATCCCACACTCTATGTCTGTAATTAGTAATTCTACTATCATGATAGGAGTACTACCTTTTAACTTGCTTGACTACTAGTTTAGAATCTTTGAACACTTGTAGCACTTTTACCTTCTTCCTCAAAGCCATGAGTAGCCCATGTATTAGTGCTTCATGCTTAGCAACATCATTAGTGCACTGGAATTGCAATTAGTGTGTAGGAAAGAAGGTTTTCCCTGTTGGGATTATTAACTCAAAACTAGTGCCCACCCCTTGCTTGCACTTAGAACCATCAAATCTTAAAGTCTATAACTTGGTAGAAGACATACCTTTGGAGTCTCTTGTACTCTCATTTTTTTTGGAAGAAGGATTCTCCTATACTTTAGGCCTTACTGCTAGAGGTGGGTTGATACATCTCTTGATCTATTCCACTACAATTTTTCAAAGACAACACTCAAATTCTAGATGAGAAGCATTATGGACCCTACACTAATTGGGTAGCAACAACTCCTCAAAGATCATTTTCCTTCCAAGACAAATTTGGTCTTCAATGCACTTTTGGATGAACTTGTGGAAATAGCTGGCCTAGATTACCATCACTCTACTCAAAATATTCATCTATTTCAACAAGTGCCTCAATATTACTAGAACATTGGGTCAACTTCCAAGGCATATCATGCATCATCAATACTTCTTCTACCTCTGGTTCTTCTAGGGTCGATGCCAGGATATAATTTCCTAGATTTGCTTCATAAATTAACACTTCATTAGAGGTATTTTGATATTAAGTGATTAAGTACCTCAATCTTGGTTCTCTCTCAATATAGATCTGATTTGGGAATTCCTTCCATGGTAGCCACATATGAGAATGATCTATCAAAGTGTATCCATTAAGGACTCTCATAAAATCCCTTCCAGGAATCATCTCATAAGCATTAGGTATGTCTTCCACTTGAATATTAATAACTTGTTGCACATGCGAGTCAGATGCTACCTACATTGGAATCATGTTCAATTCTCCCACCACACTGACCTTTATCTTGTCTCAATGAGTCACTTTACATTTGGAAGAAGCAAGATTAATGCCTAAATATTTTCAAGCTGAGAAGGTCATAACATTGGTTGATGCTCCAGAATCCAATAAATAGTTATGTAGATTTTTTTTGAATATGCAGATAGAAATCAGAAAAGGAATATCCTATTTATCTTGAAATAAACTCACCAAAGAATCAACCTAAGCCACTTTATTTCTTATCCTTTTCTTTGCTTCTGTCTCTTTCCTATGCCTGAGGTTGATCCTTAGCAGCTTGGGTTGGCTGGTTATGAACTAGTTGAGAGTTATAACTCTTAGATTGTTGGGAATTATGTGTTCTTCCATCTGCATCTTGGATCACTGGTTCAATAAAACTAGTTTTCTTGATAGTGGAATCTTATGAAGACTTCATGAATGCATGGTCATTAAAAGAACCCAACACAACACTCCTAATAGCTAGAATCCTTAATAACTCAAAATCTAAGAAGCTCACCTTTACTTTCTTGAGTTATTCTGCTATATATTCTCCCTTTTGAAATACATTCATGACATATTGATTACCCCTTGTTTGTACTCATTGTTGATCCTTGATAGTCTCTCCTTTTAAGGCACCATGAGACCCTCCTCTAGAGAAATATTGCTTCAACACATGAGGATATGAAAGGTTGTTGTTGGAATTAGGATCAAGTGGAATGCTGAAATTATTCAGAGGTGTAGAAGTGTTAAATGTCCCACTAGCCTGCCTATTTCTTAATTCATATGGCCTAGTTGTTTGGTGAAACATCTATAATTCATCTACTCTTTGCTCCTCTCCATCCAAAGGGACATTTTCAAATAATTCTAATATTGACTCTTCATTGCATACTTGTTCTGGTTTTATACATTTCTTCATGGACTCTTCTTTAGGCTCATTCTCTTAACCTCTCAGAAAATAGGTATGATTCAATACTAGCATCGATGACTCATAAGGTTTTGATGGCACAATTTCTTGATTGTATGTAGAATTTTGTATAGAATCTTGTACCTCCATCTAGAATATGGCCACAACTATCTAGAATTTAGGACACTCGAATTCAGAATGTTGGGTTGTCTTGTGAAGTTTGAAATATCCTTTTAAAGTAGCCTCTGCCAAGAGGACTGTGTTGGTTGACTTCTCTAGATTATCAAGCTAGTCCAATGGTGTAGGGAATCTCCCATTATTAGGTATGGTTTTCCAAGCCTAGTTATATTTTGGTGGTGGTCTTCTATCAAAGTTTTTTATTGATGAATAACCTCTATCATAACCTTAGCCATGATCTTGCATAGATTCCCTATTATCCATGTTATAACTAGACTCTCTATTGTCTCTATTATCTTTGTTATAGATAGATTGTATACTTCTCTCGGTAGCCTGCAATTGGCTATTTTGATTCCTCAAGTAGGTAACTTCTATAGATATCTTTCTTACTTGTTATGTCATCTCATATAGTCTCTCCTTATCTAGATTACTTGGAGTTGACACAAAGTTTGTAGAATTTTTCAAATAAACTACATGATAACCCTAGTTTAGGGACTAATTTAGCACTTCATAAGTCTACAAATAGCTCAAAATATTGGCCTATTACTGAGGAAAAGTTTCTAGACCTACATTGTGTGAATAATTTGGTATAGGTGATGCTTGATTCAATGGGGTTCCTAGATGAGGAACTATAGGTAGTTGTGGGGTTGGATTCATGATTGGAGTCTAATTGGTTAAGGCTTTATTTATTTCCTGAACTTGTCCTATATGAGCAGTTAGCCCTAATGATTGAAAAGACCCCATCAAATGTTTCCTTAAATTTGTGCTTGCCTTAACTACCTCTGTATATGCATGTAGCAAGGTATTAAGGAGATTATGCTTCCACTTCACAAATGTGGTATTGAGGCTATCTAGGGAATCATAATAGACCTCTCTGGTTGTTGCATCATCTACAACATAGGGTGGCTACAACTGAGTGTAAGCACGATGGAACCTATCATTGAAAGACCATATTGGATCATTGACTTCTCTCTTGACCTTAGTAAACTGAAGGTACAACTCATTAGCACTAATGGGGATCTTGAAATTAAGAAAGAAGGAATTCTCCAATTGAACCCAACTAGTTATAGACCTAGCTGGTAAGTTATTGTACCAGTAAAAGGCCTCTTCACCTAAGGAATATGGGAAAATTCTGCATGCAACATCTTCATGATTAATTTCCCTATCCCTAAGGGTAGTCTAGAAAATACTAATGTTCTCCTCAACTGTTCTATTGGGATCACCAACATGAAACTTGGCACAAAAGTGCTCTGGATTTTTAGGCATGGCATTGTAATTATTAAAGAGTAGGGGTGAGAGGTTACTTTCCAGAAAATCCATTGGTGGAAGTGCTGGTGGAAGTGGTTAATTAACTAGTGTCTAAGGTTTCTAAATGGGTGAAGGGTTAGGTTCAATGGGAGTGGGTTAAGTGGGAATAGGCTTAGAATGAGATGATTAAGAAGAAGATGATAGAAAAATGGGTGAAGATGATGATTCCTTTCCCTTTTTGGTCCTTGACCTAGTAGGGACTCCTAATTCTTGAAAATCTCCTTCTGATGTAGATCTTGTTTGCCTTCTCAATCTCCATTGACATATTGATGATAGAAAATGCTCCAGCTTGTTTAATCAATCCTCCTTCTAGCGCCAATATTTTGATGGTGTTTTAGCTTTGCAACAACTGAGAAAGAATATGATATCCTATCTCTCTTGAAAGGTAAATCTCTATCAACAAGCCTCAAGAGATAACCCCAAGGTCTCTAATGTTAGGTCTTGAGAATGCAACAAAACAACTCAGTGATGAAATGTGAGAATGTTGGTAATCACAAAGGGTCTTACAATTAAATGCTAGAGACTCTCAATTTCATCGAATACAACATTGTAATGATGCTTTTTAGTCCTAAAACCAACCCATATTTTAAAAGAAATAGCAAAATTTAAAGGTTTAAGAGAGATTCTAAAACTAACTCCTAAGATCAATCATGAAAATAATAGAGCATTCAAAATGGACCAACCCTTCAAACCTATTCCTACTAAACCTAGATTAATTCTGCAATATCATAGAAATAGTGCAATCTCCTAAGGCACAAGGATTTTCAAATTATGAAGCATTCACATATCAACACAAATATGGCATTGAAGTTAATAAATACCCATAATTGAACTAAGCACAACAAGATATAGGCCCAGGCCAACCTTACACAGGAACTCACAATCAACAAGATGCTAAAAGTATGGACCAAGGGTTGCTCAAACACTTCACATACTATATCATAAACACAATTGAACTGCAACTAGTTCTAAAATTATCTAGGAAATAACTTACTTAAATTATCTAGGAAATAACTTACTTAAAGAAATTATCAAAATATGAAACATAAGAACCATGCATAGATGAATAACACAAAGAATAACACCAAAGAACAATGCCTTCACTTGTATTTTCTTCACCAAAAGTTGCAACAATCGAAGTATCTCAAGTATTACAATAATTCTTCAAAGTTTGAGCTAAAATTATAGCCTTTTCTAGCTGTCTATCTCCTTCAAATGAGGAGAAAACCTCTATTTATGATTTGTAACCATTCTTGTTTTTCCCTCAAAATATTTTAACCTCTCAATTTCTGAAATTGGCTCCTTTGATTCAAATACTTCTGAGAATGAGGACCCCTCACTACTTTGTGCTTGTAATGGTTTTATCAGATGTTGAACATACCTATGTACTATTGGAATATGTTGGAATTGATATCAAAAAGGGATCAGAGGATAAGTGTGTTGATCTTGTGCAAAAGTGCATATAGTTGTCATTGATTTCAAAAGCATAAATTAGGCAAAGGATTTTGTTGGCATGATAAAAAAATATGGATGAGAGAGTAGTGGATCTAAGGGAAATTTGAGTGGAAGATTCATGATGGGTTTTTTGAGAGCTTTCTAGAAAGGTATTGTGCAAGCCCAGAGGATCTATAACATGTCCATAAATCAATTTTTTTTTTCTCTCAGACAAAATTAGAGTTTACTGGTTAAACCCTAGAGTTGCAGTCATGGAATCCTCAAAATATTCTATTTTGATGTTCACCTGGTATTAGTGGTTGTTAGTTGCATTATTCACAACTTATGTCTTTCTATTCGTGAGGGTGACTAATCCCTCCACCTATTTCCTTAATTTCATACATCCCCTTTCAGATCAACATGACAGTGCATGGTCAAAAAGAGTGAATTAAGTCATGGGATTCCAGTTTTTCCTAACCTATGTCGCGAGATTCTAAAGTTTTGAAACCTCCTGACTTGGTGACTTAGCTAATAGATTAATAAGGAAGAAGGATCTCTTTGTTGTCAACATGTCGTGGGTTTGCAAAATTTCCCAACCTCCGATTAGACGTTCTAATGTTCATACTTTTAGCGACTTACCAATGGAGTGATAATGTGTAAGTATAACTTTATCAGAGTGATAGTGTGTGATCAGCGAGATATTGGGAGATGTCTCTTCAATGGGTCAATGTTATTATTTTCAGTGTGATAGTGTTTGGTCGATGAGAGAATGGGCTATGTCTCTTTGACATAGTGATGGCAATAGTATGGATATTTATGGATGAGAAAATATAGTGTTGGGAAGAGTTTTTTCCATGTCTCTTCGATAGACCAATAGCTATCTTATTAGTGAGACATTGATGCATTGACGAGAGTCTGGGAGAAGTTTCCTTGATGGAGTGATAAGGAGTATGGAAGTGTTGTATATGAGACTATATGGCATTGGTGAGACTTTTTTCAATGTCTCTTTGACATGGAAATGTAAAGGTAGTGCTCGAGTGGGACCCAGACACAATGACGTGGGTGACAAAGATGACAAAGTAGATGCATGGCATGACAAGATTGGGTGAACTATAATCCAAATCCTCATTGTGGATTACAATGTACTAATATGGAGATGAGGTGGACATATGACATCATCAATGGATTTTGTCAGAATTACTAATGGTAATCAATGATACTTGTTTAAATGCCTCCTTGACATCCCAATGACTCTTTGATTTGTGAGATATTGGCATACTGCCTAGAATTTGAAGAAAGTCTCTTGGATAGGGTAATAGGAGTATGATTCCAATTGTGGGACATAGTAAGGTGGACATGGAAATGTGACCTAGTATGGTGAGTATGATGTGCATCCATGTTATAGTTAGAAAACAAATAAAAGGATGACATGTGGTAGAAAGCAACATTGGATGGTGATGGTGCAGGAGCACCCAAGCTCTTCAAGGAACTCTTCAGGAGACAAGAGAATGTAGGGGTCTTGAAGACCTATCAATCACCTCAAAGCATCAATTATGATATCTTGGAGCCTATAATGGCCTTTGGAATGGGTGAACACATTAAAGAGGTCAAAAGTCCTAAGGGTCCTAATAAGGATCCTAGGACCAAATTGCAATATAAAGGGAACAATCATGTTCTAGGAGATTAGGTAGGTTTATAATGCTTTAATGGTGTCAAATAAGGTTGAAAAATAATAATTTAATGGTTTTTAATGTTTCTAGTTAGTGGGAAATAATAAAATGTAAGTTTGGAAATTCAAATATTTGAATTCCAATTTGGGCAGGTAACTAGCTTTTATGAGTTTTAATCATTTTAATGCAACTTAATCAATCCCAAACAGTTGGATCAGTTGGGGAAAGGATATACAAATAAAAAATAATCATTTCTACGAAGGTGGGAAATTTGGAGCAAGTACTGTACGAACTGTTTTATGGAAATAGTGAAAAACATAGTTTTCTTGCATTTTAGTGTGTTCTTTTGATGAATACTTGATCTCTATTGAATCTATGTCTAGTAGGATGCATTAGGAGTTTTTGTTTACATATTTTAACACCATTGAAGGCTCTAAAAGTAGTGATAATTAATTTCATTGCATTTTATATTGACTGCCCTAAAAAAGAACATAGAATTTACACTAGTTTGAGGGTTTGTCATGGATAAATGATCCATTTCATGGGATTTTATGACTTTATCTTGTGAAATGGATCATATTTAACATTTACCATACTGGACTAACAACATAATGTGCAGGAGAGATGAATACTATGGTGTACACCAAGATTTGACTGTGAAAAGTGCTTGAAGATGGAGGCTAGGGTGTAGCAGCAGAAGATCTGCCTTCATAAGGGGTATATTTTTGAGTTTTAATTGACTAAATATGTTTTACTAATGGTGTAGAGTCAATGAGAAAGTTCTGGAAGTGATTGGAAGCTTAGTTTTCAAGAATCCCTAGTTTTTGAGGCAAGTTAAGGAGGGGTTTGTGCTGGAGCATGTTAGAGGTGTCATAGAGGTCTAAAAACTTGGAATCCTTGGATTTGAGTCATTTTAGGAGACTTCTGAAAGTTTCATGGTCAGGGGTTGAGTTTAAAGAGGGGTTGCTTTGAAAAAGAGGGCTAATTAGGCCTAAATTGGAGGAAACAACAGTTTTTTGATTGGTGTGCTCCAAAACAAGTGCCATCAAGAATATAGTATGTTATGTATCATCAAAAACCACATTTGGTTCAATCATTATTTAGGAGGTTCCTTTGGAAATTTTGAGTGAAAAGTCAAAAATCCTTCGCTAGAGGCCTAGTTGGGCTAGTAGCCTAGTTAAGGTGAAAATTTGGTTTTGTGTCCAAGTCAAAGGGTTGGGATTTGAAATCATTCAAAACAAGTTTTCTTGGGTCTCTTAAGAGTGTTCCTAGGGCTTGGGTCCCTAAGGAAGGAAAATAAGTCATTTGGTGCATTATTGAGGTTTGTCTCCACCAGGGTGCTTGAAGAAGGGTTGAGATTGCATCATTAAGTTCCTTGAAATCTTTGTGTTTCTTTCAAAGTCCCAGACCCTCTACATCAGGTGACATGTAGTGTCATGATGGAATGGGAACCACTTGTCTGTAACAACACCATATTGATGAGAGTTGAGTTAATGACTCTTTGATATCCTGATGGCTATCTCATCAATGTGACATTTTTGAATCACCAATACATTGAAGCATGTCTCCTTGATAGAGTGATAAGCTAAGTAGGACCCAATAAGATGGTGATGTTAGAGGTGTAAATGCGGCAGTAGCCCGCTAGCCTTGTTGAGATGTTGGTGGGGCCCAAAAAATACTTGCAAGGTCAGTAGAGATGGTGTAGATTGAACAAGATAGATCGAATGATGTTGGTGAAAGGATTTCTCATTGGTGTGACTTTGATGTATTGGTGGGAGTCTGAAAGATGTCCCTCCAATGGAGTGATAAGGCAAGAAGTCAGTGGGACCCATTTGAGATGAAGGATTGACAAGTGGAAAATAATGATCACTCGATGTGCTAATTCACATCATTGTTACGAATTAGGTGGTGATGACATGGTGACATGTAGGTTGTGGGTCTAATCAGATAACATTGTAAGCATATCGGTGTGACCTACTTGTTTCAGAGAGAGTTGGTAAAGTGTCTCAGTGATAGAACGATATGATAGATCGATAGTGGAAATCAAGCAGTAAAGATTGAATGTGATATTCAAACTAAAGCTAATTGAATAGTGGTGATTTAAAGGTGCTGAGATGAATAGAGGATCTTGGCATAAGAGAGAAGATAAACAACTAGTATTCAAACTTGAATATCTACAATGGTCTAGTCCATGTGAATTGAGTTTTTGTCTAGTAACCGACACAAAGGAAGGAGTTAATTGGTCAAGCTGCACCAAGTGACCAATTAAATAATAAATTGATCATCAAGGTAGCATCAAAAATTGTAGAGGTGATTGATATTAGAATCATATCGACTGAAAGCATTAAATGTATATCATATTTTAGGGTCTGACAAAATGCTATTCTCAACAATTTTTCTACACCAAAATTAAATGTTGTGTGGCTCGATATAGAGGTATAGTTACATCTGGTAAAGCTCATCAGATGTCTTTATGATGATAGTGTGCAACTTGATTAATAGGTAGCTAGCTAGTAAATTTTTCAAGGGAGAAAAACCCTAATCTAATGCGAGCTGATCTGGATGGTTGAGAGAATCTTGAGGCTGAGATTGCAGATCTGTGGAGTTAAACAAAATGAAGACAATATGAGAATTTTCAATGAAGTTGTATTTGTTGTGTGTGTGTGAAGTCTTAGAGTGCACACTGTGCTAAAGAGAGATAAGTGTTACTAAGTGTGTAATAGATACATAAAGGGAAATAGGTATAGTGGAGTAAGATAAAACATTGATTGTTCTATGTGTAGAGGAGAGTGTAGAGCAAGGGTGTTTTTTTAAGTGTGTAGCTTCAACATTAGAGTGTGAGTTGCAATATGTGTAAAAATGTACATAATGTAATGATGCATTATATGTTATGTAGAACCAAGTCTATGCATATTTGATAGTGTTATCATTGTATTGGGTTGTGGCTCAAATTAGGGGATTGTAGTCTCCTTGGAGTTGTGGCTCCTAAAATAGGGTGTTGTTGCATCCTTGAAGTGGTTGCTTCTAAATTAGGTATTTGATGCTTCCTAGGGTTGTAGCCCTAAAAAATTGTAACAAAGATTTGGATTGTGATGCTAGATTTGAGTAGTAGACTCAAGTAGCCTTAGTCACCATGGTTTTTCCCATATTAGGTTTTCCATGTATATCTTGCATTATGTGATGCTTTTGTGTGCATGCATATTTCTTTATCACATGATTAATATCTGCACATTAAGGGTTAAATAAAGTAGTCTACACAAAAGGTTTTAAGAGATAAATTTTAATATCTATTGATTCACCCACCTTTCAACAGATCATTGTGTTCCAAAAATTGGTATCAGAGCCATAGGTTCCCTAGGAAAAGTTTAATTAGCTTGGGTAGATCCTGGATAGGTGAACACAATGGCATGTCAGGAAGGTTCAACCAAGCTACCTAGATTTGATGGAACAAATTATGCTAAGTGGAGTTAATGGATGAAAGGATACTTAGGTTCTCTTGGACTTGATGTTTGGATGTTAGTTAAGAACAAATAAATTCCTTCTACTACTCCTCCTATTGATGTTGTAGGAAAGGACTATGAGAATAATGAGAAAGTTTGGTTTTCCATTATGAACAACTTGTTTGATTTTGTGATATAAATTTCATGCATTGTGAAACTTCTTATGATGTCTGGTAAAAATTAAATAAGATCTATGAAGGAGACACCAAGGTGAAGCTGGAAAAGCTAAAAATACTAAGAGCTAAATTCAAAAGATTGTAGATGACTAAAGAAGAAAAAATTGCAAATTATCTTTTGAGAGCTGATGATATAGTGAATGCTATTAGAGGATATGGTATGGAATGAAAGAGGATGTTGTTGTGTTAAAGGTTCTAAGGTCCATGGCAACTAAATATGATTCTAAAATTTTTTCCATTGAAGAAGGAAGAGAAATTGATAAACTCACTCTAGATGAGTTACATGGTATATTTACTACTTATGAGATGAGAATTCTAGTTGCTAGGTCTTCTAAAAGAGAATTTACATTTAATATTTTTGAGAAAGGAAAGGATGGAGTAAAGAAGAAAGAAAAATTTGTAGTCACTGTTTCAGATATTGAAGAAACTAATGAAGAAGAAGCAAACTTCATAAGGAGACTAAGGAGAGGATCCAGTAAATATAAAGGTAAGCTTCCCTTAAAATGCTTTAACTATGGTAGAGTAGGCTATCTTACTTCTAAATGTCCACATAATGAAGTGAATAACTCTAAACAAGAAGAAGATAGTAAGAAGAAGAATGAGTTTTATCCTAAAAGGAAGAATTTTAGAAAGAAGAGTCTATACATCAATGAAGAAAGTGAAGCATCTGATGCTAGTGATAGTTCAAAAGAGGATCAAGATCATGGCATTGTAATGAGAGATGGAAGAGAATCTCTATTTATGGCTAAATAAAATAAGGATCAAAAAGATGTACAAATTGATGACTCATATGAAGGAGAAGAGGAGGCAACCACTGATCTTGAAGGAGAATTAATTAGTGCTCCTGAAGATCTTGAAGAACTAAGAGATAAATTTGATGATATTAAGAGAGAAAAGAAGAAACTGAGAATGAATTCTCAAAAGGAGACTGACAGATTAAATAAAAAACTTGAAGAATCAAATAAGTTGGTGGTAAATCTAAATCTACAAGTAGAAGAAGCTAAAAGAGGTGAAGATGTAATGCAGTCTAAGCTAGAATATGAAGTAGATAGATGCATGAAGTTATAAGCAAAAGTAGTCACTTTGAGAAAATAATTGGAGAAGGCCAAGGAGAAAATAAATAAGGGTTTAAAACTAAAAGGAGGTACTTATATTCTTAATGAACTGGTTAAGTCACAAAATCCATCAAAACCTAAGGATAATATTGGCCTTAGATTTGAGAAAGGAATGAGTTCCTCTAGTAGTACTTTCTACAAACTTGTATGATAGATTTAAAGAAAAAAAATGATGTTGCACAAAGGAAGAGGAAGCATGCATAAGTTGTTCCAGAGAAACTAACTATAGAAATGGAAGATCAGAGAGAAGCACTACTGAGGTGAAGAAAGCTAAAGAAGAAAAGAAGCCCACTATTGATAAGAAGGTTAAAAATGAAGAGAGACTTGCTACAAACAAGAAAAGGAATAATTATTCAAATGTTGATTATCAGAAGAAGATGATTGCAGTAGAGAAGAAGATGAAGAAATCAGTTCCAAGGTATCAAAGAAAAAGACAAATGAGAATGGAACCCCAAGGATGAGATATGCAAAGATGTCAAATCAAAGATCTCCTCATCTTACACAAGGTAGAGTTATGACTGACTACCTCCCATGTTTTAATGGTTACTACTATGCTTGTAATTAGTATGGTCATAGAGCTAGAGAGTGTAGAGTTGTACCTAAAAGGAGCACAAAACATGTAAATAGAAATTCATTTGCTCCTATAAGGAATATACATGTATTATGCTAGAAGTGTGACAACTTTGGTCACATTGCTAAAAATTGTAGATTAGATCTTGTGAGACCAGCAGTACATATTAAGAGTAAGAATACAAGGAAATATACATCTTCCAGTGTGAAAAATGGTTCACATGCTATTGAGAAGCAGGATGATGTATTAGAGAAGATGCAAAAGATGGTTTGGAGAGAAAGAGAATGGTAGTCAGCGCTCCGTGAGGTTGCTTCTACCTTACATCACTAATTTGTAGTGATAAGGCATGAGTTCAAGGGGAGCTAAATTAGTATTTCATTCATCCATATGAATGAAGAAGGAGATTCAAGTCAGGTAAAACATGTTTTACAAATTTATAACAACTTGATGGTTGTAGATTTTTTGGTCGCATTCTTGCTTCTTGAAATGCTTGTCAAGGTGTAAGAAAATTAGCAGATGGTGGAGAGTTTGCTACAAAAATTGATATCAACCATTGGTATTATTCATTGAAGAAAAAGTGTTGTAGATGCTCTGTCAATAGAAATGCTTCTTTCCTACAAGAAGAAGAGTTATGGCTAAGAGGAAACTATTATGTATAATTTTTTAAAATTTATATTAGACCATTGCATGTTGGTTCAGAACAAATTAGTTGGTATAAATCCCCTAAATTGAAACTAGTGAATATTGAAGAAAAATATAAGGGGGGCTTCTCTAGGTATCAAATCAATGTTATACTTGATACAATGCAGTCCATGATATCAATTGGTACATAGCATAAAGTGAACACATTCACAATTGGTATCAGTATGATAATTGATATCAGGGCATGATATCATCAATTGGTTTCAA
Organism: Sequoia sempervirens; assembly: GCA_007258455.2. Classification (NCBI taxonomy): domain Eukaryota; kingdom Viridiplantae; phylum Streptophyta; class Pinopsida; order Cupressales; family Cupressaceae; genus Sequoia; species Sequoia sempervirens. The sequence continues at coordinate 198,587,953 of VDFB02270651.1, forward strand.
GCATATGATTCAATTCATGAATCAAAATATTTACAATTGGTATCAGACCTGATTGGAGAAGATCTTGTAATGGGACTTCAACTAGCATTAGACATTTTTTTAATTTATACAGAGCAGTTGAAGCATATGGGATTTCCATTGAAGTAAAAGGGATGAATGCAATAGTTGGTATGAGAACAAAAAAAAAAAATCAATTGGTATCAATCAAAGGGGGAGCAAAGTCCCTTTGTCATTGCTAAGGATAAGTGAAGACTATAACAATATGGTGACCTAAGTTAAAGAAGAAGAGAAAGAATGAATACTAGAGAAAGTTGTGCATATGCTCATAAGAATGAGCAAAGGAGAAGTATTTTCAAAGGAGAATACTTTCAGGAGGATTGATCCCTTTTCCATTGATGTCAAAGGGGCAGAAAGTATGAAAATTCTCAAGTATTCAAGCAAGAGGGAGGAAGTCATGCAAATGCTCAACAAGGAGCATTGGAGTAAGGAACAACATAAGTAGAAGTAACAATGATATTGGCACAAATGTTGAATTGATTAATTGGTATCATTAAGAATTTAAGTTTTTCCACCAATGATAAAGGGGGAGATTGTTGGAATATGTTGTCATTGATGTCAATAGTTTAAATCAGGAAAAGGAGTTTGTTGGCATGATGATAGAAGATGGATGAGAGAGTAGTGGATATAATGGTGAATTGAGTGGCATATTTGTGATAGGTTTTTATAGAGATTTCCAAAAAGGTATTATGCAGGCCTAGAGGATGTATAACATGTCTAGAAATGAATTTTGTTTTCTCCTAGATAGAATTAGGTTTTACTATTTAAACCCTAGAGTTGCAGTCATGGCATCCTCAAAATGTTCTATTTTGATGTTGACCTACTATCAACATTTGTTAGTTGCATTAGTTGCAACTTATATCTTTACAGTCATAAGGGTGACTAACCCCTCCACCTAGCACCATAATGTCATACATCCCCTTTCAGATCAGCGTGACAATGCATTGTTGACAAGAATGAATGGAGTCATGGGATTCCAAATTTTCCTAACCTATGTTGCAGGGTTCTCAAGTTTTGTAACCTCCTAACTTGGTAGCTTAGCTAATGGAGTGATAAGGAAGAAGGCTCTCTTTGTTGGTGGCATGTCATAGGTTTGCAAAAGTTCACAACCTCCAACTAGAGGTTCTTATGTTAAGAATTTTAGCGACTTACTAATGGAGCGATAAGGTGTAAGGAAACTTTATTAGAGTGACAGTGCATGATCGCTGAGATATTGGAAGATGTCTCTTCGATGGGTCAATGTTCTTCTTGTCAGTGTGTAAATTTATGGTTTGTTACAGAATGAGATATCTCTTCAAAATAGTGATGGAAAAACTATGGATGTTTATCGATGAGACAATATGGTGTCAGGAAGAGTTTCATCCATGTCTCTTCGATAGACTGATAGCTATCTTATCAGCAAAACATTGATGTATCAATGAGAGTATGGGAAAAGTTTCCTCAATGGAGTGATAAGGAGTATGGAAGTGTTGTCGATGAGATTGTATGGCATTGATGAGATTGTATGGTGTTGGTGAGACTTTTTTCAATGTGTCTCTGACATGGTGATGTAAAGGAAATTCTCAAGTGGGACCTAGACATGATGGCATGGGTGACAAAGATGATGAAGAAAACACATAGCATGACAAGATTGGGTGAACCGTAATCCACATCCTCATTGTGGATTACAATGTAGTGACATGGAAATGAGGTGGATAGGTGACATCGTCAATGGATTTTGTTAGCATGACTTATGGTCATCAGCGAGACCTGTTTGAATGTCTCCGCAACAACCTATTGACTCTTTCATTAGTGAGACATCGATGTATCACCAAGAATTTGAAGAAAATATCTTTGATAGGGTGATGGGAGTATGATTCCAAATATGGGACCTAGTAAGGTGGATGTGGTAGTGAGACCCGGTATGGTGAGGATGGCGTGCATCCATGTTACAGTCAGAAAATGAATAAAAGGATGTGGTGTAGGGGCACCTAGTCAATTTGTGCAATTTTAGTCTAATGTTGAGTTTTTGTGTTGTTGATTATAAATTTTATGTAATAAGCTCATAATAGAACAATTTTCAATGTACTTAGTGTCATTTTGGTTCAACCTTGCAAATGTTATAAATCTTGCAAAATGTTGTCAACTTTTCAAAAATTGTCAAATTGCAAAAATGAGAAATATGAAGGGTCATTGTGGGAAAAGAAGTTATTTGGCCATTGAAACTCAAATGGTAGTTGAGAAAATGATTCCATATGTTTAAATTGGATTTGAGAAGGTGAGACCAAGGTTGGGGGCTTGTATTTTGAGGACAACTCAATACAAAACCCTTGTTTTTTTTTTTCAATTGTTTTTTTTTTTCTGAAAAATTCCAGCATTTTCTATTATTTCTGAGCATTGTATATTTTTGTATTAGATTTTTATTATTTCTACTTGATTTTACTAGATGGAGAATTGAATTATATTTCTATTGGTTTTTTTTCTCATTGAATTTCATTGATTTTTGAGTGTTTTATCACCATTTTACTTAAGATAGATTTGTAGAATTAGGCCTTTCGGACAACGCAACAACAAGTTTTTGAGGGATATGTTCCAAAGTAAACCCACTTGAATTTAATATAGATTATAGAAGGGCTTAATGGGTATCCAAATTAGTTTTTATATCATGGTTTTGAGTTGTATTTTTCAAATTATTTCAAAATTACCTTATTTGATGCTCTCATAAAGCATAGTGGAAGATTATGAGAAAAACCATTTGTTTGAAGTGTTAGAGTTTTGGTCCTGTAAAGTTCTTTGAATTTTTGTTAGTTTGGATTCCTCTTACCTCTACATCAAGTGGTATCAGAGCCCAAAATATCTTGGGAAGTGAGTTTTGGGAGTTTATGTGTTGTCTTTTTGTAGGTTGAAGGAAGAACCTAGATGCCAAAAGACTAGGTAGTGAGGAAAATAAGAAGACTTAGGTGAGGTATCACAAAGACAAGAGGAAAAAAGGTGAAAGAGACTTTCTTGAGGAAGAATAATGGATGTGTTGAAGAGATACTTGCAAAGTGATGGTTCATAGAAAAATAAACAAGAGACGAAAAAAGTGGAAAGAGAGGTAAAGAAGAAGACAAAGGAGAAGGAAAACCAAATAGATGTTGATTAAGAGATAAACAAGTAAAGGAAGGCTTTGTAACTAATTATGGAAATTCAAGAAAATATGGAAGAAAGATTGAAGATTGAGATGCAACAACAAAGTTGGAATTTACCAATCAAGAAGAAGACTATGTGGCCTATCAAGAAGATTGTTCAGAGAAGAAGACAAGTGGGAGCAAAAAAATCAAGCATTAAGGAATCCTTGATTGAAGAACAAAAGCCAAGACAAGAGGAAGAAGAAAATGATAAAAAGGTAAGTAAATATATGACTGTTATAATAGTAGTTAGGCTTGATACATTACCATTTGAGGTTCCAAATTTTTTGCAAGAACATGTTGAGGTGGTAATAGATGATGTTACAAGGAAAAGTGTTAGTTCTCATGCAAAGTGGGAAGACAAAATCTTCAAGGTGATAGAGAATAGGGGTGCAACCTATTATGTGTTTGCATTGATCAAACAAATGGGTGAAGATAAGGTTGAGTGGTCTGATTTCAAGACAAAGGTTCCATGTCAGGTTGACATTATCCAAGAAAAGGAAAGGGTTGCTGATTGTATAGACCTCAAGAGGAGAGAAACATCTAGCATGGAAAGTTTGGGTAAAAGGATTTGTGTTATTACAGCCTTAAAGAAGGATAAACCCAAATTCAAGATGAAGCTAGCAAGGAAATATTCTAAGGAAGTCAAAGGTAGAATATAAAAGACATATAGCAAGGGAATTCCTACCTTCAATTCAAAAGGGACTTGAATTCTTCTTTCTTTGGGAGTATGGTGTAGGGGCACCTAGTCAAATTGTGCAATTTTAGTCTAATGTTGAGTTTTTGTGTTGTTGAGTCTAAATGTGATATAATAAAGTCATAATAGACCAATTTTCAATGTACTTAGTGTCATTTGAGGTTGTAAACACCTAAATTTGGCCACTTACATTTGGTGAAATTTATCGTTTTTCATCCAAATATCCTCTTATCTGCATTAATTAATTAATATTACTATTATTTAATTAATACGCCTAAATTCCTCTAAATCCCTAAGGTATTTAGTTAAATAATTAAATACCTTACCCTTTATTCCCTTTTTCCTCAAAGAATTAAATAAATAATACATTTATTTAATTCCTCACAAGTCACATCCTCCATCACTTTTTCTTATATCCTAATCCACCCCCTAATCCGATCATTAGGGATGTGCACATTCCTAATCCATAATTAGGATGTTTCACATCCTACAAATTTTGCAAGTTGGCTCCTAATCCTCATTAGACACTTAAATTTCCTCTAATCATTGATTAGCTAGTCTAATCATCCTCTTAGTCAATTCTCCCCATATCCCAAGGAATTTTTAATTCCTTTTTGTCTTCCCAAGGTCTTTTTAAGGAATTTTTAATTCCTCTCTCATCCCCTAATGAATATTAAATTCCTTTTCTCTTTCCAAAAGAATATTAAATTCCTTTTATCCTTTCTATGCACATTAAAAATAAATTTTTAATTCCTTTGGCCAACTCTTTGATCTCTCATCCTCTTTCAATCTCCACCATCCATTCTATCTCCCTTGGATAAATGACTAACACAGCCATTTTTGGAATCCTAACTCTCTCAACCACATTCTCAAGAACCCTAACCATTTTCAAGCTCTCAAGCATTCATCCTCCCAATCTCACACTACCATCTTGCATCCAAATCAAGAAAAATCAAGTCGTTATGCTACCAAAATCATTTTAGGAGCACACACATCAAGCTATCAATGGGGGAAAACAACTTCATCAAGCTCAAACAAGGTAAAATTGGTTTTATTTTTATTTTAAGTTTGAGTTTCATCTTAAGCCCAATCTTGAGATGTTGTCGTGTTTCCCTTGCTAGCATTTCATTTTGTTTTGCATTTTAGACTAGGAGAAAAAAATTGCACACATTTCTGGGATGCTCGGTGGGACCCACATCATGGGTCCAACATTTTACGTTTGTTTTTGTTTGAGTTTTGTAGATTTAGGTTTACATGCAGAGGCAATCCATCTTGAATAGGTGAATTTTCACCTTATAGGGGCGAACTTGCACTTTAAAATAGGTGAAATTGCATCTAGAGGCAAATTTTCCTAATATAGGGGTGAAGTTGTAGAACAAGAAAATTCACCCATCCTTTCAAAATAGCCAAATTCGCTCATAAAATGACCAAATTTTCTCTCAAGCAAATTCACCCATCCTCTCAAAATGACCAATTTTTTTCTCAAGAAAATTCACTCATCCTCTGAGCAAATTCCCCCATCCTCTCAAAATGACCAAATTTTCTCTCAAGAAAATTCATCCATCCTCAGAGAAAATTTTCCCATCCTCTCAAAATGACCAAATTCACTCCCTAAACGACCAAATTTTCTCTCAAGCAAATTCACCCATCCTTTGAGCAAATTCGCCCATCCTCTCAAAATGACCAAATTCGCTCCCTGAATGACCAAATTTTCTCTCAAGAAAATTCGCCCATCCTTTCAAAATGACCAAATATACTCATAAAACAACCAAATTTTCTCTAAAGAAAATTTTCCTATCCTTGCAAAATAGCCAAATTTTCCTCAAATAGAGGCAAATCTGAGGTAAATATGACACCTAAATTTCTAGTTTTTAGCATCATTTTGGTTAACTTTTTAGGTACTAATCCACTAACTTGTTTGTTTTTGAGTATCCCAATTTTTTGCTAACAATTTGTGCACATTTTCCTCATCCATCCAAGACCAACGGTTGCAAATTACTAACACTTTTTCTCCAGAATGATCGGTCCCAACCCTTTTTAGATTAGTTTATCTATTTTTTTCCATACTAGCTAGGCACACATAGACTTAATTAGAGGGTCAATTTAATTATTTGTTGTGCTTGAGAGTGACTGTTGACAAATCCAATCTCCTTACACCACTTGGCAGCCCTGGGTGATGAGAAATCATAGTTACTCTAGTCCAGTCATGTCAACCTAGGAGGTGCTAGTGCATCGAACCTCTCACCTTGCGCTACATGCAAGCCTGAGGACTAGCTGAAAACATCTATTATCTTCTTCCCTTAGCAGGACCTACCTAGGATTTCATCACCTAGGGGATGATCCCAACCACGTGTTACCGGTGAGTTATATAAAGAGGGGAGAGCCAAAGTTGTACCCCAATCTAGTCATGTCATGTCTGGCAGAGTGTCGAAGATAGGGTGATACCTAGATAAGATGTGAAGAGTTGGTCTAAGTTTCTAGTACCTCATTGGGGCTCTCGACTCACACTTGTGATGGGTTGGTGTTCACGGTTGTGCCTCACATACCATGTGTATATCAAGGACTTATGAGATAACCTTGTTTAGCCTTGATAGAGACCCATGTTTTAGCCATAGCTTGGTGTAGTGTAGGGGATACACACTATACCCTAAAGTTACTCACCACATACTCCCTTGGGTTGAGATTGAAATTCTCATGGTGGAATATGATAGTCCTTGAGTGAGAGTGTGAAGGTGAGCCTGTGGCATTTGTTGATGACCCTGTGCCACTAGAATGCTAGCTATTTGCCTTTGTGAGAAAGAGTGATCCAGAGAACCACCCTGGTATCATGGAGTATTAACCTTGTATTTTCTGCTCAAGGTGATGGGCCTACATCAAGTTTGTAATCCCATATCACTAATTCTAGGTTTGTGTTGTTTGGCATGTCTTCTTTGTCCAATACCAGTGCTTTTCTTTTCAATTGAATCAACCTTGGCCTCTTTTCTGTTGTTTTTCATGCTTGTCATCCTTTTCCATACTCATTCCTTACCTTTCAAGGAAAATTTTCACCCCTCAATTCAGTCCAGGTCATCCTTTTAGGAAAATCTTCCTTCGTCAAAGGTAAATTTTCCTATGGGAAACTTTCTTAGGCAACCCTGTTTTTGGCCGTTCTCTGGAATAAGCAAGTTTTTTCATCCCTTAGGTGATTTTTTCAGTCCCCATCTATCAAATTAACCCTTTCTCCAAGAATAGGTGAATTTTTCTTGTCCTCGGGTGAACCTACTATCTATAGGTCCATTCCCATTTTCAATTCATTTCCTATCCATTTCCCCCACCTGTCAAATTTTCCCTTTCTCCAAGGATAGGCGAATTTACCTTAAAATTTGGGAAAATTTTCCTCATACTTAGGCTAATTTTCTTTTATGTCAGTCCCATCCCCCATCTAATTCTTCCTTGTCACTCCTATTTAGGAAATGAGCAAGTCTGATCGTCTATTAGGAAATTCCATTTTTAGTTGTTTTTGTTCCTTGTCAGACCCATTCATGAAACAGGCAAGTTTGTCATCCCATTAGGTGATCTTGAAAGTCAAATCTCCTAGTTTCCCTATGTTTAGGTGATCTTGCATTTTGTTTAGGTGAACCTACTATTAGTTTGGACTAATTTGTGTATCAAATTCACCTGTTTCTTGTGTCATTTGAATTTGGGCGTACCTACTATTAGTTTGGGTGAATTTTCCTAGCAAATTTGTCCATTCCTTAGGTCCTTTGAAGTTTGGGAAAACCTGCTAGAGTTTAGGTGGATTAGTCATAGTTTTGGATGAATCTACTAGTTGTTTTAGGTGAATTTGATGTCAGTTTGGGTGAATTTTCTTCCCCAGATAGGTGAATTTTCTCATCAAAGTCTCCTATTTTGTGCTAGTCTAGAGTTTGGGAAAATTTTCTCCTACAAATAGGTGAATTTTCTTGACTGGGAAAATTCACTCATTTCTTGTGTCAGCCTAGTTTTAGGAAAATTCAACTCCTAGATGGGTGAATTTGCCTCTCAAATTCACCTATTTCCTATTCCATCTCAATTTTTGGTGAAGTTTCTCATCAAATTCACCTGTTTCTTTTCTATTTGAAGTTTGGGTGAATTTGCTTCCCCAGAAAAGGTGAATTTGCTTCCAAACATAGGTTAGCCTCCTCAAAATGGGCCATCATCTATCTCCCTGTAGTCATCATTCTCATCCATTTGTATTATCCAACCAAATCATATATGTGCATCTTAGGATATCCCTAGATTGCATATCCATCATCAGTTTATCGATCCCAATCACCTAGACTTCGTTTTAGTGGTTTTGATTTTGCAACAGGGACTTCCAGAGGTCATAGCTTTTGACTCAAATGTTCATTTG
>VDFB02270651.1:198596327-198738827 GCA_007258455.2 Sequoia sempervirens
ACACCATCCAATTCTAGTTATGCATGTTGATAACACACATGAACCATAATAGTGATCTACTTTGAAAAGTAATACTTTGATTGAATCTCCTTTTGATGTAAAAAGGAGTATTTTTTTGCAAAGTCAACTACTGATAGAACTGTTCCATGTGGGAAAGTATCTCTCAATGTTTGGAATTGTTGTGCTTGCCACTTAGCAAAAAATGAATGATGTATGTATGGTGGTCGACACTTTTTGAAAATCTTCCATAAATTTTCCAATGGGAATCTCCTCTTCAAGCATATTTCAACATTGTGGATTCTCTTTTCCCAAAATTCTGTTTGCAACTCTTTACATACTTTGTACCGCAGTCGTAAGAAATATGTGAATAACTAATAAACCACACTTGATCAATGAAACATTACATCAAAGAGAATCCAAATAACTTGATCTATGAGAAATTGAAACAAATAAACTCTCTAAAAATATTACTTACCTCTTGCAATTTACTATCTTTGTTAGGTCATTATCCTCAATTCTTGAAGGAAATTTAGCCAAATTTCCACATGTCTCACAAATTCTATTTATGTAATTTATTTGAGGTCCATTTTCATGATCACATAATATAGAATTTATGAACAAACTTATCTATTTAGGAGGTGCATTTTGAAACCCACATCTTTCTTCTCTCATCTTTCAAAACACCTGATAGTAGAGATCAAATTCAATATGATAACGACAACAACAAGTTTCAAAAAGCTTGTTTATCTTCACATAATATGGTTTTAACCTTTGAAACATTGTTTTCCCAATCTTTATATGAGGATATGCATTACAAAAGTTCATATATATCTCAAATTATGTTATTTCTAGCCAATATTTGATATGATATTCATAAATACTAGATCCAATCCTATATCTCATAACATCTCTAGTATTTGATGATGGACAAGTCTGATCATGTCAAAAACTTGAGACGAAGTTCCTAACAACATCTTCAATCCTGTCAAAATGGGGAGCTCTACACATAATTTCCCAATTTCCTTCTAAACTCTCATCCAAAAACTTTCTCTTTTTCTCATATTCTATCAATGTGGTTCTACTATAATCAATTTCAGTTGAAAGTGCTGACATTTTTCTTTTTCTTGATATATCTTGATGTACAATAGATGTCAACATCACCCTTCTTGTAGTGGCCTTATCCACAGTTCGAGATCCTTTCCCAATGGAATCTAAACCCTTTTTAACATTTTGAACAATATCCTTTTGTAATCCCATGTGTTTCTTCTTATTTGATGCTGAATGGACACCCAACAATTGTAATGACTCTTTGAGCTCATCACGAAGAAGTAAACGTGATAACAATTGGGTTTTTTCAAGTGTATCAAGATGATTGAAATGATGATTGATCATTCCATTTACATATTTAGTCATTGACCTCTTTCTCTTATTATAAGGCTGGTTGGCATAATATTTGAGTTTCTCCATATCCATTTCAAGTAAATGATCTAAATTTCTATGAGAAATTTGTTTCCCCACCTTCTCAGCTAGTTTTATATGCCCATCCATACCAATAGGAGGAAGTGATCCTGGCCCTTCTCCAACATGCATTGTTTGAACTTGTGCCTCCTCCCTATCTTCAAGGACCATGCATTCTTCAGCGGATTAATTTGATCCAATGTCTAGATTTGGCTCAACTTGAGCATGAAAACTTCCTTCTTGTTGAGCCCTTCCTACACATGTGTCACAAAATATTTTGCAAACAAAAGTGAGAGATGATGTTAAATATATAAGTGAGGTTTATGTATGCAAGAAAACAAATTGATAAAATATGATGAGCTATAAGTGAGAGAAGTTTTTGCTAGTTTTATATGCTCATCCATACCAGTAGAAGGAAGTGATCTTGACCCCTCTCCAACAAGCATTGTTTGAACTTGGGTTTCCTCCCTAACTTCAAGGTCCATGTGTTCTTCAACAGATTCGTTTGATCCAATATCTAGATTTGGCTCGACTCCAACTTGAGGAATCCCTATAGCATAAAACATAAAAATAATTTGAGAACATTGAAGTGATGAAAATAAAAGATGAAAGACACAAAAAACAAATATTGAAACAAAAAGAATTGGCTTAAGGAATTGGAGTCAAGGATCATATAAACATTGCAACTTGCATGACCAAGATGACTTGAGGATATTTAAAAGTATTTATAGTCATTCAAGTGCAATGATGGTTAGAAACCTTCAAAGTAAAAGTCCTAAAAACACACTTGAGAGTGAGAGAGAGAAGAAACAAGAATGTACCTTGTTTCTTTCTATGATAATTTTCCAAGTTTTAATCACACCTCTTTTGTTCTTCTTCTTTTGACAATTTTCGTTGAGATGCATTTTTTCTTTTTCAACTTAAAGATGGCTCTAAACAAGTCCTCTACCAAATTAGTTAAATTATCCTCCAAATTTTTCCTTGATTGATAAAAATGAAAAGTTGTTGAGCTCCAATATTTGCCTCCTTGATAAATGTGCAAAAACTTCTTCTCCAAAATCTGCGCTCCAAGTGAATCAAAATTATTCAAGTGTACATGAAATAACTAGATCCTAGTTTAAGTGAATCAAGTAGTAAACAAAAATTTATTTCATTGTGGAGTTTGTTGTTATTTAATTCATAGGTATGCACAAAATATGTAGTAATTTTAGAATTTTTTTAAAGTGTCAAAAATGTATAAATATTAGAGGTATAATTTGAATTGAATTTTCTTAATTATATTTGAATTGAATTTCAAGTTAGTTGTCGAAAATGTATAATAGCTAGAAAAATTTGAATTAAATTTTCTTAATTATATTTGAATTGAATTTCAAGTTACCTGTAAAAAATGTATAATAGCTCGATATAATTTGAATTGAATTTTCTTAAAATTATATTTGAATTGAATTTCAAGTTACTTGTCAAAAAGATTATATCCTGCTCTCAACTCAATGGTTCATGTTGCTTAAGTCATTTTTTTAAAAATATTTATTGTGATCACCATCAATGAACTTAATTATAAAATTTCATTGATTTCCCTAAAATTCTACTACAGATCAAATGTATTTTGAATATAAGGAAATGTAAGTTGTAAGAGATCATAAAATAAGAAAACATGTACGTATATTGAATATTTAAAGCAAATGCATACATATATTACGTGTAAACATGTTTAAACCATAAGCAAACACATGTGCATATATGTAAAGGGATTCAATACATATAAACATAACACATATTATAAGCAAAGAGGCACATGTATGTATATATCATATAAGAAAATATATGTACATATCATAAAAGCAAAATGTAAATTAAAGATCATCAAATGTTGAATACTAAAGATCAAAAAATAAGCAAATGTATGTATAGCATATAAGCAAGTGTAAGTTAGAGATCATCAAATATCAAATACTATTAAATATCATCATATAATCAAATACATGTGGTAAAGATCATAAATCTAGAATGCATGGCCTAATATGAATGTCTACTCCTAGACAAATGGCCATCTGAATGAGAACGGTCCTACTCTAATGGATGTGTTGAGCCCCGCAAATAAAATTGTGTACAAGATGTGTTAAATACATAGAATTTATATTAAATAAATTTTATGAAAGTTATTTTAAAATGAACTTGTATTTTTAAATATCAATCTAGATCTATGCATACATAAATATATTGCATGTACATATACACATGTGATTATATAAAAATGTAAAACTCACATGTCCACTAATAACAGATTCATCCACAGAGTCACATCGATCATGCACATGATCTAGTCCAAGGCTAGGAGTGATATGAGGTATGTCCACCTATAAAAATATATATACACATATATATCAACTTACATGAATATCTAGTTAAAAAGAAATTTAAAAAATAATGAAAAAAGAATTGAAACATGCACATGCACACATACATGCACATCATCTAATATCGGATGACCTAAGTCCTCTGAAACAGTCACCTCCACCATATCCACCAAATGATCAAGTGACAAATCAACATCTGCATCCATCTGATCTATCCCATGTCATGCCAGAAATGATGAATGTAGAGGACTATGAAGGTGAGATGGCATCGGTGATGATGAACCAAAACCAATCAACATATTAGTAAAACCCATAGTCTGTGCAACTACTGTATGAACTATAGATGGATCATGATGCGCACTAGTGCTTGGCTGAGAGTGATGGGATCCTAGAACTGAATAACCTCTATGTCTCAAATGATCTCTAACATGCTCTATACTGATCCCATTATCTGATGCAATGTGGGCATATGCCTCCAATTGCTTCTTAGCCAAACAATGCAGAGTCATGTGTGACATATCTCCTGTAAGTGCATCAAGTTGTGTAGGAGTAGGGACGCCAGCCACTATAAAAGGATCCATGGTGGTCCACTATGCTGAAAATGGTGTGGATCAGAAATGTCTGGATATTAAATACTGACCTACACGATCATCAGATATCCTAGTGGTGGCAGTCGCAATGTCACCTACAGTGTCAATTGCTTCCTTTTGGGAAGAAACAACAACCTCACCTGCTATGGATGCTAGAGCTAGGGTGAGAGTAGGAGACCTGTCACCAACCAATATCCTAAACACTGGGGGTGGTCTATTTGCTCAACGATAGGTGGCCCTATTAACAATCCTACCATGCCCTTGACCAGCATATGGTGGAATGTCCATGTAGTTAACTTTGAGGCCCAAATGGACCTCAGCATACAATTGTTGAACAAAATACAATGGAATCTGGTCATTGTTTGGTTATAGACCATGTGCTGCAAGAAATCATGGGTAGATCAATGAGGCCATAACATGATCGACACATCTAGTGACCTGGTATCCCCTAACCTTACACACATTTTGATAAAATGGAAAACAAGTGGCTTTTATCATTTCTTTGGTGACACTATCTTGTATTTGTTTAAGGGGAACATCACCACAGTACTTCTTCTCACATGTGGGAAAGAATAGCAGTCACTCTGTCTAGGGAATATGCACTAGTCCTCTCAAGTTCATCTTTTAGTTTTTCTAGACTATGCAATATTAACATGCATGGTTCACTATATATCCCTGGGTTTGCACCCTGTGCTAATGAATCTCTCAATTTTTTTTATCTCATTACTATTATTTACAAACAAAGAATCTAGCACAGGTGGAACATGATATGCATTTTCCATGTTATATATATACACAATGCACCTAAAAAAGCAATGAGACTTTGGTAAATAATATATCTAGATAAAGAGAATACAAATCTAAAATAGAACTTGTAATAATTCATCTACTCATCAATAATATTTTCATACTATTAACAATTTAAAAAGAATTGGAAGACAACTATAATCTATAACATAGCATCCTTAAATGATTCAAATTTTAAATGAAATGATGAAAGAAAGAACAAGAATACAAAGATTAAAGTATTAAATCATTGGAAAATAATTGGGGATAAAAATATTTAATCTAATAGTTGTTAACATAAATGAACTTCAATTATATAGCCAAGAACATAAAAAAATTATAGATTGGAAAGAAAAATAAATATTTCATATTAAGAATCAAATCTAATAAATTTTGACTTCATTGCATACTTGTTATAAATATCTCACATGAACCAATGAAACTCAATGTGTCTCCAAATTACATAAGAAGAGAGAACCTAAATGTGAAGAAGAAAAAGAAATTCAAAATCCATCTTTTTGTAATGAGTTTGTTAAAATTTAAAAACATTCAAGAACCCCAAAATGGTTTGAAATTGATGAGCATAATAGAAATTCTTGAAGGAAAGAGGTCATCACAAACCATTCAGGTTGTGGGCTTCAAAAATTTTCAATGAATGGTTTTCCAATAAGATGTATTAACCAAAATATTCCAAATTTTTATAAAATTACTAAAGATGTACAAAATGAGACCTTTACTAAATAAATTTCAAAGATTCATGTAAACAAAAAGTTTGATCGAAATAATATTGTTGTTAAAGTTTTTTTTTAATGCATTAAATTCTATTGTAAATAATAGTAAGGAAAAAGATAAAAGAGTTGCTCATAGACTAATAACATCATTAGTAACAAATTAAATAATTAAAAAGGCTCAATTATTAAGGTAAACTTGTCTTGAATTAAGCCTAAATCGTAAAACATTATCAAAAGTACTATCAATAAGATCATGATTAGAAAGTCCTATTGAAAATCATACTTGGGCTTTTAGCAGTAGGCTTCCATGAGTCGATAAGAAGCTAATTAATAGCATATAGGATGAAATTCAACAATTTTGACACTCTAACTCTAGATTTACATATGAGGTTGGAAACAACATTTTTTATACTCTACCTAGGCCATGATTTTGTTATGAGTACAAAGATTTTATGATAGAAATACATCCATTATTATTGAGTTAAAAGTAGGTTAAATATTATTTTTCTTAAAAAATCACTATTATATAAATGTAGGTGTTTTGGGGAGTAGCAGTGATAGATCTAGCTCATTGAGAAAGGATATAGGTAGAGAGGAGTGACCTTGACAAGGATTGAGACATGGATCACCTCAGGGTGGTAGATATGAGTGGAACATATCCATAGAGAAAGATAGACGAAGAGGATAGATATAGAAAAATGTGATCAACATAGATTAAATAAGAAATAAAGCATAAATGAAATACTTTAATAGTATAAAATATAAAATGTAACTGAGCATTTGTGGGTTTACATCCCAACAAGCATGTCAATTTGTAAGCATTGAATTTAAATAAATGAGACATTGAGGAAAATAAATGTAGACTTCAAATTGAATTAAAAAGTCACCTCTAATAGAGTGAAAAGATGAATTACACAAAAAATGAACTAAAATTATAATGAAATATATATTGACAAATGAATATATCTTGCAAATGATAAAACATTTATTGCCCAACTAGATAAAATATACTTGCTCAAAATTGAGATGATAAAATGATGGATTTGATCTCAATTTATAGATTTTTTATATGATGGATAAATTGCTAGGATTTGATCATGTATCATGAGTTTAATCCAATTAAAATGTGGCTACTATTATTACCTAATTAACTAATTTATTTATTTAATGAAATTTCTTAATTATTTTGATCAATGAATTGATTGAATTATTTTCAATTTTTATCTAATTTGATTAAATATGTTAAATAATTTGATTGATATATAAACTAATTTATCATAATTTTCATTGAATTATCTAGGAATAATAGATTAAATACTTGGATTTATTTTAATTTATTTCAATATTTGTGAGAGAATGATTCATTTAAATATTTGGTTAATTTATTCTACTCGAGTAACAATGGAGGCTGATTTGATCAATAGGAGAGCATTCATCCAATCCCAAAAAGGGAATACATTTAGAGTTTGGGACTTTTTTTCCAAAATTCTGAAGAAAATTTTCAAGATTGATTGTTGGCATGTGGAGTTAGTAATTTGGGTGACTGTAGGTGACCAAATTCTATATGAAACTCTCTAGTTAATGTCTCTCTCTTAGGTAGTGTCTTTATTTTTGTTTAATGCTATGGATCTTCTTCAAAATTATGGTTTAGTTGCTTAGTTTGTAGTGGATTATGTTTTATAAGTTCTTTTTGGACCATTCCCTAAACAATGCCATTCAAGATGATGACTTACATAATGAAAAATATTTTGTTGGGTTTTTGCTTAGACACAAAGTTTTAAAGGAAAGCTCTAGTTTCCTTTGTGTTTGAATTTCTTTGAAATGAACCTTGCAAGAATGGAATTAATATTTAGTGGAAAATACAATCAATGGACATAAAATAGAATTGGGCGCTCTATTGTATGGAGAAAACATGGAGGCACATAAGGAAATTTTGTTTCTCCTCACTCATCTCCCTCACCCTCTGCTAGTTTTTGCTATATATATGTAATATATGGGCACTCAAAAAATATGTAATATATGTCTTGTTTTTAGGTTTTTTTTTCACTTATGGTAGGTTTTCTTAATCAATTTTGTCTATATATGATTGGTACAATCCTATTTGATGGGTCTCTTGGTTTTGTACCTACACCTTCATGATTTGTGGGTTGACATGCCCTTCTCTATTTTGTACTTTACTATGGAAATTTTTACAATAAATATTTTAATTAGTTTAGGCCTTGATTGTTAGGTCTGAAAAGAAAAATTAATTTGATTTTGATAAAGTGTAGGAATCAAGGTATCATGAATTTTGTTAATAAGTGCATGTTAGGTGTTCGGGTGGGGACCATGGTATGGATATGAGTGTATGTGAGATTTAGTGTCTACAAAATCCAAAGATAAATCAAAATATTATAAACATCAAACTTTTTTTGGAAGGATAATATAAAAACAAATCTAAACACAATATAAAAATTGTAATCACAACCATATGTACTATATATATGAGATTGCATACAACCATGTGTAAAATTTACAATCATGTAAAATTTATTCATATGTTGTTTATTAAGAAAAAATGTCATAAATTATATTTCTAGAAATAAAAAGGACTACAAATATGGAGGAAAAAAATTAAATAATCTCAACATAGCAAGGATTTTACAAAGTGATAGATAATTTTCTCAAAAGAAAAAGGATGTGTTGTGCACAAGACAACAAACCACTTTTTCATGTTTTTTGATGTCTAAATATTTACTTTCCATACATGTTTGTGAATACCACATAAATTGAGATGCACGATTATTTTAAAATCTTCACATGCATCTTAAAGTGGAAAAAAATGTAATGATAAAATTTGCATATCCATATTATTCCTATTGTATTTTTTGCCTCATTTTGAATATATATATATATATATATATATGGTGCAATATTGTGCAAAGTGGTAATAATTCCCCTAGAGTTTATGACCTATTATATAGACATAAATCAAACACTTGAACTCCATTTTTTCCTTACACACATCTTATCAAAGCATTTTTTTGACCCATATCCACATATCCACACATCCACTTTTCCTAATGAATCTTATGTGTATGTCTAATGGTGGCATGTGGAAGGATAAATATGGCTATTGAAAACTTTACCATTATCTTGACAACTAATTATGGCTATATGATTATCTTATTGTAATGAACCTAAGTTCATTCGATAGATATTAGTGAAGTTGAATTAGGAAGCATGGATTGTGCTTTATTATACACATTTTATGTTTAAAAATATGGGTCTAATTTTTGCAATTTTGAAAGTTAGTTAAATTTCTTCAATAGTATATCCAAGGTATAGGGATATATTAGTGGTAAGAGTAGTGTATGATAAAAAGGAGAATGTATAAAGAGGGGAAGGTCTAGAAAGGTAATGACATGGTAATGGAAGGAGAAGTTACACTATAAGGTTAGATTTTCATAGGATAAGGAGGAATGGTATGAAGAACATATCTGTATAGGATAGTGCTAGTAGTAACAATGGTGTGAACATATATAAAAGGATGGGAGATAAGAAAAATACTAGTGGAGAATAAAGGCGGTAGGACATGGGTGGTGGATCCCATGGAAGTGGTAACTATAGTATGATAGGAGGAATCATTATAAGAGGATGAAGGGTAGATGGATGCATAGAGGGTACAACATTATTATATAAATTACTAACCAACGAGTGAGGATATTTAGGGTGGAGAGGTGCATCAATACGTAATTATCAATTTAGGAAAATATCTTGTTTACAAACATATGTATCTAAATCATAGTTTCAAGTGATCATTATTTTTCATCTTCTTTAATGTGGCTCTTTATATGGTTGTCATTAGCTATTATATGAAAAAATGATCCAATCATCATTTTATTTGCTAGTCATATTAGAGTTAAGATGAAAAATCCATAAAACAAGATTTTAAAGGATATTAATTTAACTAGATAAAAGATCAAGGAAAACACTCTCAAACATGCAATATACCCCAATTGCTTAGACAATGCATATTTCCTAATAATGTGTGCAACTAAAAACTAATAACATGTAATGAATGGATGTAGGTGATAATAATTAAATAATCGTAATTGAACTAGGGTTGTCCTTTTTATGTATTTAAAAGGTTGTAAGAGCATTGTATGAAATTTTAAGATGGGAATTACTTATGAAATGTTATATGACACATAAGAGAATAAAAAAGGGGGGTTACACTAGAATATTGATTGGAATTATGAAAATCATCAAGATCATCTTAAATAATGGATTTGGATGTCAAAAATGGAGTGTCGGTTATGAGGAGGAGGATTTGAATTTTTTTGACAAGATGTAAAGCATTTGCTAAATACATCCTATAAACCAAGTCAAGAAATATGATGTTGAAATTTGTGCCAAATTTGGTGCCATTTTTAGGTCATTATTTTGGCTCATGGATTTGGTTAAACCACACTTTCTTTATGGTTTAAATTTTTTCTATTTATGGGTGCTTGAGATGGAGAAAGCATAATGATTTTGTAGGTATCATCATGCTACTAGAAATTACTCCATATTCACATGTTTAAATGATACTACTATAAGGGTATGCACATGAATATTTTATTGTAAATGATATTATTATCAAATAATATAATTGGTTCATGTTTTTGGTTGTGGGATTTTTCTTCCAAGAGGATTTTCCCATGTACATAATTATGTTATAAATTTATAATTTATAAATTTTTCTTGTAACTAAAATTAAATCTATTTATCCATAGCTTTGATTGTTGAAATGGGAAGGCATATTTCATTTACACAAGACAAAAATGTATGCAAAATAGGGAAGCAAAATACTATATGCTGAAAATGCTTTAAAAAATTTCAAACAAATGCAATTTGAATTCAATAAATTTGAAAAAATTTACATTTAGGGTTTCAAAATTAAACAAATAGATGCATTTTAAACTCTAAAAAAATTGAATTTTAAATACCCAGTGCTCGATAGTGCTCAATATGCAAACCAAAATGATGAACTTTGGAGAGACGAACTTAAATTTTCTTTCACCGAAAAGAAAAACCTCTGTTTGGTCGCCGTCACGCTCTTGGTTCACCGCACACACTAGGGAAAGTGACTGATAAAATTAGAAAGTAAAAGTGACAGTTGAAAATGAAAGAATTTTTGGTTTTTGTCATATTTAAGGGGTTTTGTCGAACTCATGTTTGACCGAACCCATTTAAATATGATTTTTTTATTTAGGTTTTATGGGTTCGATTGAACCAGGGGTTCGACCGAACCTATGTGCTTGGGCGAACCCCTTGTGAGGTTCGGTCGAACCATTGGGTTCGACCGAACCCATTGAATATGGGGAAAAGGAAAAAAGAGAAATTTCCTTCCTCTTATAAATTGTAAACCACTATTCTAAAGCCACCCAAATTTATCCTTTTTCATCTAAATATCCTCTTATCTACATTAATTAAGTAATATTAATATTATTTAATTAATACTCCCAAATTCCTCTAAATTCCTAAGGTATTTAGTTAAATAGTTAAATACCTTACCCTTTATTCACCTTTTCCTCAAAGAATTAAATAAATAATACATTTATTTAATTCCTCACATGTCACATCCTCCACTTTTTCTTATATCCTAATCCACCCCCTAATCCCATCATTAGGGATGTGTCACATCCTCCAACTTTTTCAAGTTGGCGCCTAATCCTTATTAGCCACCTAACTTTCCTCTAATCATTGATTAACTAGTCTAATAAGCCCCTTATTCAACTCTCCCCATATCCCAAGGAATTTTTAATTCCTTTTTTTCTTCTCAATGTATTTTTAAGGAATTTTTAATTCCTCTCTTATCCCCAAGGAATATTAAATTCCTTTTATCCTTTCCATGCACATTAAAAAGGAATTTTTAATTCATTTGGTCAACTCTTTGGTCTCAACCCTTGATCTCTTGTCCTCTTTCAAACTCCACCGTCCATTCTATCTCCCTTGGTTAAATCACTAACACTTAGCCATTTTTGGAACCCTAACCATTCTCAAGCTCTCAAGCATTCATCCTCCCAATCTCACACTACCATCTTGCATCCATAGCCAAATCCACCATCCTTGCATCCAAATCAAACAAAATAAAGCTGTTATGTTGCCAAAATCATTCTAGGAGCACACACATCAAGCTATCAATGAGGGCAAACAACTTCATCAAGCTCAAACAAGGTAAAATTGGTTTTATTTTCATTTTAAGTTTGAGTTTCATCTTAAGCCCAATCTTGAGGTGTTGTCATGTTTCCCTTGCTTTCATTCCATTTTGTTTTTCATTTTATACCAAGAGAAAAAAAGTGCACATAGGGGTCAATCTTGCAAAATGTTGTCAACTTTGTAAAAATTGTCAAATTGCAAAATTGCAAAAATGAGGAATATGAAGGGTTATTATGGGAAAATAAGTTATTTGGAAATTGAAACACAAAGGGAAGTTGGGAAAATAATTTCATATGTTTAAATTGGTGTTGAGAAGGTGAGACCAAGATTGGGGGACTATATTTTGAAGAGAACTTGATACAAAACTCTTGTTTTTTCTAAAAATTCCAACATTTTTTACTATTTCAAAGCATTGTACATTTTTGTATGAAATTTTTATGATTTCTAGTTGATTATAATAGATATAGAATTTAATTATCCTTTTTTTTGTTTGGTCTTGTTTAATTTCATTGAGTTTTGAGTGTTTTATCACCATTTTACTTAAGATAAGTTTATAGAATTAAGCCTTTGGGACAGTGTAGCAACAAGTTTTTGAGGGATATGTTCCAAAGTAACTCCACCTAAATTTAATATATGTTATAGAAGTGATTAATGGGTATCTAAATCAGTTTTTAGATCATGGCTTTGAATTTTATTTTGCATATTATGTCAAAATCACCTTATTTGCCACTCTTAGAAAAGCATAGTGGAAGATTATGAGAAAAATCATTTGTTTGAAGTGTTAGAGTTTTGGCCTTGCAAATTTATTTGAATTTGTGTTAGTTTGGAGTCCCCTTACCTCTACATTAGGACATGACACATGGCAGAAAGAAATAGTGGACAGTGACATGTAGTCTCACAACGACATGGGAACCACTTGTCTGCAATAGCAAGGGTATCAGCAGCACAACACCATATCAATGAGAGTTGAGTTAATGTCCCTTCGATAAACCGATGGCTATCTCATTTATGTGACATTGGTGTATTGGTAGGACCTTGAAGAATGTCTCCTTGACAGAGTGATAAGCTAAGTAGGACCTGACATGATGGTGATGTTAGAGGTGTACATGTGGCAGTAGCCCACTAGCCCTGCTAAGATGTTGGTGGGGCTCGTGCAAGACCTGCAAGGCCTGTAGGGAATA
Source organism: Sequoia sempervirens (assembly GCA_007258455.2). Classification (NCBI taxonomy): domain Eukaryota; kingdom Viridiplantae; phylum Streptophyta; class Pinopsida; order Cupressales; family Cupressaceae; genus Sequoia; species Sequoia sempervirens. Next base: position 198,609,614 of record VDFB02270651.1, read on the forward strand.
TTGTAGATTACATGAGATAGATCAGATGATGCTGGTGAAAGTATTTCTCATCAGTGTGACTTTGGTGTATCGGTGGGACTCTGAATGATGTCCCTCTAATGGAGTGATAAGGCGAGAAGTTAGTGGGACCTATTTGTGATGAAGGACTGACAGGTTGTGAAGAACGATTGCTCAGTGTGCTAATTTGCACCACTATTGTGAATTAGGTGGTGATGACATGGTGACATGTAGGTTGTGGGCTCAATCAAATAATATTGCAAGAATATTGGTGTGACCTACTTGTTTCAGAGAGAGGTTGTAAAGTATCCCAATGATAAAGCAATATGATAGATTGATAATAGAGATCAAGTGGTAAAGATCAGATGGAAATTGTCAAACTAAAGATAATCGAATGGTGGTGATTTAAAGTTTTCGAGATGAACAGAGGATTTTAGCATAAGATAGAAGATCAATGGATAGTATTCAAACTTGAAGATCTACAATAGTCTAGTTTGTGTGAACATGCGTTTTGTCTAGTAACTGAGATAGAGGAAGGAGTTAATTGGTCTAGCTACACCAAGTGACCAATTAAATGAATATTTGATCTTCAAGGCAATGAAATAGATTATAGAGGTGATTAATATTAGAATCAAATTGAATGAATGCATTAAATGGATATTAGATTTTAGGGTTTTACATAATGCTATTCTTCAAAATTTCTCTACACCAGAATTAAATGTTGTGTGGCTTGATGTAGAAGTATGATGATATCTGATAAAGCTTATCAAATGTCTTTATGATGACAGTGTGTAGCTCAATGAATAGGCAACTTGTTGGTGAAGTTTGTAAGCGATAAAACCCTAATCTGATGCGAGCTGATTTAGATGGTTGAGAGAATCTTGAGGATGAGATTGCAGATCAATGGAGTTAAAAAAAATGAAGACAATCTAAGAGTAGTCAATGAAGTTGTATTTGTTGTGTTTGTGTGAAGTCTGAGAGTGCATAGTGTGTTGAAGAGAGTTATGTGTTACTAAGTGTGCAACATGTGCAAAAAAGGAAAGAGGTGTAGTGTAATAAGATAGAACATTGATTGTTCTATGTGTAGAGGAGAGTGTAGAGCATGGGCGTGTTGTTGAGTGTATAGCTTTAGCAATAAAGTGTGAGTTGCAGTATGTGCAACAATGTATAAAATCTAATGATAGATTATAGGTTTTGTAGAACCAAGTCTATGCATATTTTAAATTGTTATTATTGTACTGAGTTATGGCTTTGATTAGGAGATTTTAGCCTCCTTGGATTTGTGGCTCCTAAAATAGGATGTTGTTGCATATTTGAAATGGTTGCTTCTAAATTAGGTAGTTGATGCTTCCTTGGTTTGAAGCCGTAAAACATTGTAATAGATATTTGCATTGTGATGTTGGATTTGAGTAGTAGACTCAAGCAACCTTAGTTATAGTGGTTTTTCTTATATTGAGTTTTCCATGTGTTTTTGGTGTTATGTTTTTGTGTCCATGAATATTTTTGTATCACATAATTAATATCTAGACATTAAGGGTTAAAGAAAGTAGTATGCACAAAAGGTTTTAAAAGCTAAATTTTTAATATCTATTGATTCACCCCCCCTCTCAGTAGATCATTGTGTTCCAACATGTACTTCTTTCAATTACTTTTATAGTTTCTCCTTCTCCTTAGTTTCTTTATCCAATCTCCTCAAAAATTTTTGAGATGACTCCTGAAACTCTTCCTTTTCCTACTCCTTTGTGGTGGAATCCAAATTGATTGTTTGAACTTTGTAATCTAATTGTCTCACCTCATCCTTATACTTATTTTCTATAGGAATGGAAACATGGAAAAATCTATTATTGAATTCATCCTTGGAAAATTTAGAGACAATTCTTGCTCTATTTCTCTCCTTGGGTTGTTCCCCACTTTCTAAAAACCTTTCTCAATCCAGAGTGTCATCTTCCAAAATGATATCATTTTTCTTTAACCTTTCCTCTAACCATTCTGTGGCAATTTTTTGCTCAGTTTATGTATCTTTCTAAGAGGTATTCTACTTTGATTGATCATGATGAGGAATATCTTCAATAACTTCCACATTCACATCACCCTTTTCTTTATTTTGCTATCCTTCATCCTTATCAAGCTTATTTTCACTTTCACCCTTTATGTTTGATGCACCAATCTTTTCTTTTATTAGAGGCTAGGAAGGAATTTCCATAGTGAATTTTTAAGTGACCTCCTTATTTTGTATGTCCTTTCCCTCCAATTATTTCTCAAAAGCACTCAATTGTCCCCCTTTTTGTGTAGGGACCTCATCATCTACTATCTTCTATTTTGGAATTTTAGGAACATTTCATTCCCCTGCATCACCCTCTTGATCAGTAGTTTCCTCATCTATTTGTGCATTTTGAACCAAATATGGAGAAGAAGAACTATTTCCTGGAGTTGCTTTTCCAATATCTTTCATTAGATCATTAGTAGGTGCCTCTTTAGTGGTCAACTCTTTCTCTTTATTCACATTTTCTATTGGAGGGGACTTGTGTTTAGGAGAAATTCTCCTTAAATATACTTGTTTCTTTTCTCCAAAGCTTTCAACATCCACCACCTTAGGTTCAGTGGCCTCTTCCTCAATGACTTTGGCCTGTTTGGATTTAGCCAACCTTTGACCTTCAGTGATTATCCTTCTCTTCTTTGAGGGTTGGGCCTCCTTAACACCTTCTTTAGTAATCTCCTTCAATGGCTACCTTTCCTTAGCCACTGGCTACCTATTTTCTTTTCCTTTAACCTAGCTTCTAGTTCTTCTTTTAGTAAAAAATTGTAACTTATCTCCCTCTTCCTCTGATGGGAACTCAGTCGTATCATCCTTGGTGGTTTCTTCTTCTTCTTTTGAATGAGACTCAAGGTCTCCCATCAAATCATAGGTGAACTTTGTTCCATCTACCTCCATCTCCAGAATCCTGTGCTTTACCCACAACTTGGAATATCTCAGAATAGGAGCATTGATCACAATAAGTTCCACCACCTCTTCCTTAGATCAATTGATAGGGGGAAGTGGCTTATCCTTGTACTATTCATAATCATGATGCTGTAAGAGCCTCTAGTATCATCCACTTGGCTTGATACTTGTGTAATTATGTGCAATCTAATCATTTTCAAGGATAACCCTAAGCACCTTCTTTTGATCACTTCAAACTTGTCCCTACAATTATCCCAATAGTCCTCTGAGTGAATTCTATGCATATATTCTCTATTTTCCTATTTTTTGGCCACACTGTAGGTGTCAAAGTTGTCCCTATTTGTATGTGAATACAAATTGAAATGCACAATCTCCTTTTTAGCATAATGAGCACTTTGAATGGAAGGACAAGCGTCAAGGACTTTAATCCTTAAAGGGAATTCAGGCCCAAGTCCTAGTTTGTGCATATCTTTCACCACTATGTCAAAAGACACTAGCTGCCTAGCGACTTCCAGTAGGATGAGTTTATTGGTTGGATATCTAGGTAGTCTCAATGGTACTACTGGTGATCCTTGTATTTTAACATAATAAAACTTTTGAAATTGCATAAACCGTTAACCATATATCCTTATCAATTCCATTGCCCCAGCTAAAATTCTAACATGGTGTACATCTTGAAACAATCTTGTGATGTACATAAAGAATGCATTATTTACCCTCTTGTGGTTAGAAGTATTGAATTGGAGTTGAGGAAATACATCACATATCCTATCTTGGCCAATAGTTTCTTTGAAACTCAACCCTTTATATTAATTATTTCTGGAAAGCATGTACACTAAATAGGAGATCATGGTGAAATTCTTGGTGTCTTGTACACCTCTTAATTGCTCATATAAATTGCCACTTATAATGCCTTCCAAATGGTAATGTGTCCCTTTCAAAATTTGGGAAATGATGCAAAACATCTAACTCCTAGATATAAAGGCATCCTCCAACCCCATTACTTTGCCCAAAATAGTTATCATATCATTGTATTCTACTTTGAAATAACTTCTATGAAATTGTTTGGTCAATTTTGAGTAATGTAATTTTGGCTTTGCAATCCTATTATTGTTAACCTTCAATAAAGCCCCATCAGGATCTATTATAGATTCCTTGATTAAGTTGGCCAAGATTCTGCCTTGAGGCCCAATGGTAACTCTTTTTCAAGAATCATAATTCCTAGCACATTCCATCACTAGCTTTGTACACAGCAAGGTGGGTTGAAATCCTGCTACTTGTGCCAATCCTGTATAATTAATGAGCTAGTCTAGTTCAAAGGGTGCATCCCCAAACATCCTTTTCTTGAAGTCATCATTGTCTACATGCCCCATGTTGGTATCACCAATATTAATCCATGTTGAAATGATCTTGGATTGAGGCCAAATTCCCTTGAAGTCATAGTTAATCTTTTTTACTCTGGTATGAGGTTCCTCAGGACTACCCTCCAAATATTTTTCATTGGATCCTTTTGTTGGGCTAGTCTCAACTTGCATATGTTAGAAAGAGGAAATAATTACTATGTTATTAGGTACAATTAAACATTAAAACAAACCACATTACCAAGATTACCATGAGAACACATGAACATCACATAGTCAATATTTAAAGCATCATGGAAACCATAGAATCCCATCATAAAATCATAAAATTAAGCATTACAATATTTTGAGATTTTCCATACTTCGGCGATTTCGAGCAAGGACATATTTTAGGGAATCCACCCTTAGGAGGATTCTCCAAAGCAACACAATCTAGCTCAATTAAAGTTAAAACCCCCCATAACCATCATGAGATCACTTCACTAACATGATAGAGATCAAATTGAAAAATTCACCTCATCTAGAAAAAATTCAAAAATTTTGGATCTCGACGGATTTCTCCGAACACCTAGGCATTTGAGGAATCCAGAGGAAGATGGATTTTTTGAAGATTTCAATTCCACACAAGCCCAAGCCACCTCTCATTTGTTAACTTCACGTAACCATGTCCATTTGAATAATCAAGAAAAATTCATGCACTCATTCCTTGCTACTCACAAAGTTTGGGTTTTTTATCCTTCAGAGGATTTTGGAGAATTTGTGATAGGATGGATTTTCTAAACATCAATATTCTCAAAGAATCTGTGACCTAACATAATTTTCAAAGGATTCCAACTCATCATATTCTAACTTAAAACATTTAGTTCATTTCATGTAACCACTCCTTGACCATACCTGAAGTCTTCCCAATGCATCAACCCCAAACCTAGCACCTTTCAAATTTTTGAGGGTTCAATGAATTTGGAGAATCTATACTGGCATGGATTTTCCAAAGGAACTAATTTTTGGAGAATCTACTTAGGGATATATCTTTTGAGGTTCATCATTCACTCTTTCATTTGTTTAGCCTTAAGAAAAATGACTCTTGACTCATACCCCTTAGCTTAAAATGATTCAAATACAAACCCTAAACAAGAGCCAAATCACAAACCTATGAAATTTCCCAAGGACTTGAACTCTAAAAATCATCATAACATATTCAAATCCACCAACCAAAGCTATGGAAAGGGTAAATATAGCTAGGTCTTAACAAATCGAACATCATCTATTAATAAGTTGATTTGAATTTCAATAGTCATAGTTAAAGACGATGGATGCAAACCCTTGTTCTTATAAAAATTTCGCATTCCCTAGTTCACCATTGTAGAAAAATTAAAAGAGGAACCCTAACGATGCCACAGTTTAAAAAAAATCAAATGACTACCCAAGGCTCATAAGGGACATCAACATCACTCTCAAAAATCCACCATTCGGAACCAAAATTCAAGTAAACCAAGTACGAGAAAGCAAACCAAATTGGATGACACCTTCAAGATCAATGTGACAATGAAGAGATAAACCATGAATGCATACATCATCAAATCACTAAATCCATCACATTTAACTAAAAAAAAATTGGAGTAATTTGAATCTCATACCTTTCAAGTGAAGAGAAAAAATCCAAAAGACCAAATAAACCCTAGAAATCAGTGAGAAATCCTTAAATGCAATCACCCAAATCACTAATGTTGAATGCAAAGAAATGATGGAGATCACCCAAATTAAAGAATAATGAAAAAATGAGGGATAGATAGCAAAATCATGAATTAAAAGACCCTCAAAATGACCATGAATGTACCCCAAGTATAGGGACAGTCGGGCAATAAATGTCATGATGTGATGGCTAGAAACTCAAGAATATGATGGGTAGATGGATTCAAAAAATATGGCAAGGGCCAGATTCTCTGAGTGGACCATCATTTGGGGAATCCACCTAATGGAAGATTCTCTGAATGGACAGAATTTTGGGGAATCCGCCTGGTGATGGATTCTCTAAAACTTCCCCAACTTGTAGGGTTTCAAGACCTTAGTCAAATTTGCTCAAATAGCTAGAGTCCAAGGTATCACTTAAGATCAAAATGTTGCAAATGAAAGCAACTAATTTGCAGGTAGAGCATTATTTCAATTAAGTGAAGAAAAGCCCAAAACCAAAGGAACTCATCCCTTAAGGGGAAAATTTTAGACCCAAAGCAAGACAAGAAACAAAAGCAAGCCAAAAGAGGGTCCCTGCCCCAGGTGGGGTGTGTGTACAAAAGTGCACAACATGCTCTCCAACAATGGTTTTTGGGTTCTCTGCTCATGTGCATGCACTTCCAAATTCTTGATTTTCACTATTGGACAGTTGGAAATAAATCTGGGATTTGAGTTTCCATGAGATGACAACAAAGGTGACAACTTTGATAACTTGGCAATTTTTCACTTTTGAGATCAACTTTTCTTCAACCTACAAATTTGCAACACACAAAGAGAAGGGATTTTTTTTTTTTAAGGTGAATGGGGGTTTTCCTTGGTCAAACCTCATTTTGGTAATTAAACCTTGAATTGAAATGAAATAGCATGAAAGGAATAATGAATAAACAACTCAATGTCACCACTCACCAAACCCTTGGATAAATCTTTGAGAATGGGGGTCTGAAACTTGTGTGAATTAGATTCAATGGATGTGAATTTTCACTTTGAATCTTTTCTTGAAATGATACTTTGAGTACTTGATTGAATCATGAAACCTACATCAACATATTACCTACAATAACATGCATAACCACACATAACTTTGACATAATGCTTAGATCTTGAATGCTGCAACAAATGATGAAGAAATTTTTTCTTGAATACTCTTGACAATAATCTTGGCTCTTGTAATTGATCCCTCAAAAATATAATTGAAATCTTGAAACCTTGACTTGATTTGATGAAATAGACTTGTGTTTATAGTAATTTATCCTTAACTCAAATATCACAAGCCAAAATTGAAATGTAGATTTTAAAATATTAAAATACTACCAAAAACATAATTTAAATTTAGGTCCTATGCCTAAGTGAAGACCCATTCACCCTTGGTCGAATGGATCCTAGGCCACTTACCTAGGAAACACATTTCTCAATGATAAATGTTATGTTACAGAATTAATGAATGTCGGGTTTTCATCTTCAAAAATTACAATTAATTAGGCTTGGATTTGAATTAAAGGGGCCAATTAAGGAAAATTTACTTCAATTAATTAATAAATCCCTAGATAAGTGTGAGAGTGTAAAGGTACACCTTATAACACTAGAAAAAAGAAACAATTAATTCCATTTTATTTAATAGGACCCTAAACTTAATGTGAATATGTAAAATACAAATGACCACTAAATTAAGGCATAATTTAGTTAATTTTATTTAATATTAATTCTCAAATTATGTGTGAAAAAGGGATACTTTCTCCTACACTAAATTTAGCCCCCACTTTAGTGAGAGAATGACCCATGCCAAAATCACACTAAATTAGGAATTCAAGAGGGGTCCAAGTGTACCAATGTGGATGGTATAGGATGACAAAGATCAAGGATGATGATCAAGCCCCCAAGATTTAAGATCCCATGCCAATCCAATGTAAGCACAAAGGGACACACACAAGATTTATGATATTCCAAATCAAGACAAGAGATACAAACAACAAATGTCAAAGACTAAAAGAAAGAAAGAAAAAAAGAGGTGTGGATCAAGCCTTGATTATCCAATGAGATGTGGAACACATGTAAGCTATTTTTCCAATAAATTTGCAAGAATAAATCAATTTCCACTATGTAAGTTAAACACACGCTCACACGAGCTAATGGAAACTCATGCCATCCACTAGGTGAGCATGTAGGAAATTGGCTTAGTGAGAAAATCATGCTAGGTCTATAGGCTCTCACTGTAATTACCATACCAAAGCTACCCCTCTGAAAACTATGATAGGGTGCCACACACATTTCAAATTTGAGCTTCATAAGGCCTAAGAAGATGCATTAGGCTAAGCACACTATGAACAAGGAAAAGGCTCTTAGAAAGCAAGGTGTGTTATGCTTGGTGGCCTTATAGAGAAGGGTTCAAGCTTCACAAGGTTAACAAGTTGTATTATGTTAATCACTTATGAAAAATAATGCAAGTAAATATTTGTTCAAACGTATCTTACTTAATTTGTGTAAGGTCTCTTCTTAGGGATCATCGTGCCTAATGTCTCCAAAGAGGACAAGTCTAGAACAAGAGAATCAAAACTTAGGGAATGCAATACATAGCATCACCACTAAGAGGAAATTCCTACGCTAAGAAATATCATGCTCTCAAAGGATATCAAACCAAATGATACCACCAAGAAAAGGACACGTCACAAGAAGAAATAAAATCACACAAAGAAACAAGAGTGTTGATGCATATCCCCACTTTAAATTTATTTCTAACACCATTTCTATGAGCAATCAAATTTAAAGTAGCCAACAAAGAAGACATGAGAGCTTATTCGGAAATCCCTATGCCAAGTCATATATTCCTAAATGAAACTATGTAATGAATAAGGGGTTTCTCCATAAATACAATGCTAAAGATAAGATAGAAATAAAGTATGTCACATACGAGCCAACGTAAGGCATTTTGTCCATATCCTAGGCTTGCTCTTATATATACATGGAAGGTGGTCAACTAGCCAAAAGAGAAAATGACAAGTGTCATATGAGGACAAGGCTACCTAACCCCTTGCCCCTACTTAGTGCAAGACAAGGGTGAGTTGAGGTGATTGATGAGAAACATGAAAATCATTATCAATTAGATGAACTAGGTACTTGAACATAAGGAAGAGCACCATAATCCTTAAGATGTTGAATTTTATTAGCCAAAGCCCTACATTTATTAGTAGAATGACCATGAACTCTATGATATGCAAAAAAAAACTCTTTTTGTAAAATTTCTTTCATGTTATTAGAGGGAGAGATATCAAGTGATCTTAGATTCTTGACAAGATGCTCTCTTGATCAATAGTAGAATATTTTTCTTTTTTTTTTCTTTAAAGATATCTCTTGCTCAGTACAAGGTATCATACATACACAAGACTCTTTAGATTGTGAGATTTGTTTTCTCCTTCAAGGGAGGATGTGAAACCTAATGAACTCCAATAATTACTAAGACATGTCCTAGGAGTGTTTGGTGTGATGAAATTGATGTTAATCGAAGATTTATTTGAATATTTCATTTCTTTCAAAGGAAAATAACCAAGACCACTAGTTTCTATTAGTTCAGTATGCACCAAGGTTAAAGTTGGCTTTAAAGGAGAATCTTTTGTAATAGTGTTTCTATTGAGTGAAGGATTTTTTGATGCTATAGTTTCTTTTGATGGAGAATAAACAAGACCATTAGTTGTTTCTTCCAAGTTAGGCTCTATAGGGACATGGATACCTTGTTCTCTAGCACCGCATCCTTTTCCACTATACCCAAGTTGTTTCATAAGTTCATAACCTCTTCCATAAATCTTTTTCATTTCTTTCAGATTCAGTGATTATTCATATTCAACTTCATCAAAGGTTGTTGTGTAATTTTTTTCTTATTCTATAGTGGTTGAAGTGGATGCTTTTGAAGGTTTTGAATTTTGTGTTGAGATTACCACTTTTTCTTTTTGCTTTTAGACTCTTTTGTTGTGATCTTGTATTCTCCCATGAATGTAGGTTTAAAATATAAGGAACCTGAATAATATTCCAATAAATTCATGACTTCTTAAATATTATATTATTTTCTTTTTCTTTCTCTTGCATGGGTTCTATGGACAAAGATTTTGGCATCTAAGGGCTTTCTTACACTTCTAGGGTTTTTCACCTAAAAGGAGAAAGATGGGCCAAACTAGGAAATGTATACACTCAAAATAAATGAAAGGATGGATGAAGTATGTCTAAATACAATGTTCTAATGCAATAAACTAATAAAATAAATGACTTATTAATGCAAAACCTAAGAAATGTAAATTTTTTGAAAACATATTGTGATATGCAAAATGATAAAATAAATGCAATAAAGAACAACATAAGGATTCCAAACAAAAATTTTGCACTTGGAAATTGATGAAGGCTGAAATGAAGATTTTAGATGCCTCTGAAATTTTGGAAAATCTAATTTTCTAGCCAACTGGGACACTTATGCCAAGTTGGGTGACTTAGTCCCAAATCAGGGAAATTGCTTAAAATTTTCTTTTTGCCAAATGGTTACCTGAAACTACAAAAACCTATAAGAAATGAATGTAGTGGGATTAAGTCACCACTATTGGCAACTTTGTTGACTTTGGATTTTCTACAAATTCAAAAGTGGAAACAAAAGCCCACAATCTGCACTCTATTTTCTAATGGAAACCTATATCTAAATCTGTGAAAATACCTACAAAATAGAGTATAGATTGATTTCTAATGGGGATTTTTCCTTGGTCAAACCCCTAGTTGGTATTTAAGCCTTTAAAGAGATAAAATATGCATAAAACCTTGGCCCTAAGTGTGTCTAAGACTAGGAATTTTGAAAATGAGATGCAACCCTATTCTAATATGCAAGAATAAGATGTATAAATGGATTTAGAACAATGCAAGACTCATTCTAAGAGACACTAAATCAAATTAGAGATGAATCTTAATGACATACAAACCTTCCTTAGGTTGAAGATAGAGAGAAAATGGAAGATGGAATCACTTTGAAAATACAAGAGTCTTTAAGATTGATTTGATGATAGTTGCATCTCCTCGACATAGATTTCTCCATGATTCTCCATAGGCATCGATGATCAACCCTTTGCAATGTAAGATCTTGGAAAAAAAGTGATCATGAAGACCTACAAAAACCCTAACTTTCTACCCTAAAGCTTCAACTTTGTTGTAGATAGACTAATGAATCTTCTTGTGAAAGATATTTGACTCTTGACTATTGAATTTTCTTTTTGAAAGTGACTTAATGCTATAAAAAAATGGCATAAAAACATATATTTATAGGAACCAACACCTAATTATTCATTACTTTAACTTCACAAGCCAACATCCATCAGAAATTTGAATTAAGTTGGTGATTTTCCTACTCAAAAGTGAAAAATTCCTCAAAAGGGATTAAGTCGCCACCCTGGCTGACTTAGTCCCACTAGGGGTTTTTGAAGTGGGTTTTGTATAATTTAAATGATTTGAATGTTACTTCTCGGGATTTCTATGATTTGTGAGTGGAATAAGCCTTGAAGTTCAAAATAATGAGCATTAGGGGCAGGATAAATGTAGTTTTAAGAGGTGATTGATGCAAGGGTGTCTAAAATAGGACTAAATTAGACCACAGATTGTGCTATCTCCAAAGCAGTACAATTTCCATGTCCATGGGTTCCACTTGTGTAGTTGGTGACAATTTTTTCAAATGATTTTCCTTGTCTTTCTAATTGAGAAAACTATTTGGTTTAGGGTCGACCTCAATTATATACATTTTTTTTGTAGACATACTTCATTTTATGATGAGGAGTAGAAGGGACCCCATTCATTTCATGAATCCATGACCTAGACCTAAAATAAGATTATATGAAATATAAATAGGAATAACATGGATAATACTTTTTCAATGTAACTTTTTCAACTCTCACATATAACGTTATCACACCAAGATGTTTCTTTACCAAATTATCAAAACCATGAATAGAAAAAGAGTTAGGTTGAATCTTAGTCTTATCTACTCCAATCTTATCTAAGAGTCTTACACTACACACATTAACAATTGAGCCACTGTCAACAAGGGTTCTATTTATCCTCATCCTATTAATGATAGGTACTATCTATTGAACATGAAAACTAAGGGGTGGCGTGAACCAGTTGTCAGCAAACTAAAATCTTTAACCATATATCAGAACTAGATCCAAAATACTACATGAAGGGTTCATTAATAAATGAAAAACTAAAAGTCATCACATAAGCATAGTAACACCAATTTTACTTGGAAAACCCAATAAGCAGAAAACCACAGTGAGGATTAACTCACACTATAGAGAATATCAAAACCAATTAAAGAAAGGGTCATTGCCTAAGATAAGGCTCACTACTTGAAATAAGGCTTACTACCTAAAATAAGGACTCATTGTTTGGACTCACTGTCGACGGGGATACAACCTAGAGGGCTCATTACCATAGAGAAACAAAGAAGATAGATCACTACTAGAATACAAAAGTTATGGCTTACCACCAAAAGAGAACTAATGAATTACACCTTTTCTTGTGTTGAATTAAGTTCTAGATGAAGTTTTGTAAATATAGTACTACATATCAGAAGCCACTCAATACTTCTGATTTGATCACACAATTTTTTCTTCGCCTGATTCACTTATTCTAATCTATTGCATCCACACACTTTTCTATCTCTATGACCTTATTGCATAACCTCACACCTCCTCTCTTTTCTAGACACACACACACACACACACATATGTATCTTGCACATCAATTAGGTCGGCCAAAACATCCATAAATTATTGCACACACTAAGTCAGCTAGGATCTTCAAATATTTGACTCATAGTTTGTCACACAGTAGGAACCAAACCTAAAACCAACGTATCAAACCACACATAATGGTCATCTTCAATGTGAAATAACTTCCAATAAAGAAGTCAGATATACAGTACTATGTTGACATCAATGACAATCATTTGATGCAACCTTCAACCTCTAACACTATCATGAAATCTTCATTTTTTTTTCACTTCCAAGGGAGGTAGCTCACTTTGGTGGAAAACAACATTTGTCAACATTCATTTCTTGAATTATGGTTGTACTATATCATTCAAGTTTTCACTAGGGAGAACCACAACTTGTTGCAATGTATTTTGAAGCATACTATGATAAATAAGTGAGGCTTGAATAATATCCCATAAGGATATCTGAGTAGGAGAATTCTAAAGTTGTTCAACAAGATCATACTCCTTTCCACTATGTAGAGGAAAATGAGGAGAACTAGGAAAAATAGGTTTAGGAAATGGTAATGAAGTGGGAGTGGTTTTTGGTTTCCTATTATTCCTTGTATTGTATGTATGAGCAATGGTATTATAACTCGATTTCTCCAAAACATTGTCATTATCAAGTTGCCTTGTAAAGTTCAAGATATCTCTTGGAGCAAATGGTTTCTTTTTAGGTGTTTCTAATATAAGCACATAATTTTTTTGAACTTTTGGTTGTTGTGAGGGTAGATAAAGGATTAGAACTAGCTCAGGAGATTTTTTCAAGGGATATCTAATGTGAATAACCTCAAAAGACTTATCCTTATTTTCATGATCTCGTAGTGAAGGGGAGTCTAATGTAACTTCATCATCTTCATCTAAGGAAGCCACTTTACTATTGTTTAAAAGATGTGTGTTAATGTTGTCATTTTCTTGCATTATGATATCTTCCCTAGTAGGAGAGCTTTTAGGAGAGGAGCATACAAGATGTTGATCACATTCCATGGTTAGATTTTATAAAGTGACATCATCACAAATAGGGGGGCATCAAGAGAAGAATGCTTACCAATGATAGGATCATTTTGTTCAAGTAGATGTTTCCAAGTGGGAGAAGAATTAGGAGGGGGAGAAACAAGACTCTCATGACTCTCAATGAGTGTATCTTCTAACACCAAACTATCTTCTTCACACATATGAGAGATACTAGGAGAAGAAAAAATGTGGTTTTCATGATTGTCCATGATTTCATCCTTCCTCACTAAGGTCTTATTCTCTTATGCCATAATATCTTTCCAAGTAGGAGGTTTTTAGGAGAATATTTTTCAAGATTGTCATGATTCTCAATGGGTGAATCTTCTAACACCAAAATACCCTTGTCACAAGTAGGAGAGATATTAGGAGAAGATAAACTATGATTATCCTAATTGTCTATACTTACATCCTATTTCACTAAGACATTCTCAAAAAGAGGAGAGATATTAGGGGTTGAGGGGATGATGGGCAATGTGGTAGTATGGAATATGTCACTATGCTCAATCTCTTTCACTAATGGATTCTCATGACTTACATACTTGTTAATGCATTAACTTGGAAAGGAAAGATACTAAGATTGTGAAAAGTAGTCTATCTCACTTATGTAATGCTTCAAGATGTAAACAATTGTCTAACAAATTTGATGATTTTGGAATGATTTTAAAAATGATTATACATTGAATGGATTTTTAGACCTAGATGCATAAAACAAAAATTATTGAAACATTCCAAAATGATACTGTAGGTTAGTAGCAAGCCTAAGAAGTGTGAAAAACAACAAAAAAGCTCAAAAAAGTTGGTTTTTTGTAGGTCTCCAAGGACTCATTCGCCCAAGGGAAAATGGGTCCGTGTAAAGGTTTTTTAGAAATTGAAAAATGCAATTTTAAAGTGATTAGATGTGTTCTCTATTTTACGTCTCAGACTGTAACTTCTATAACAAAATTTTCTAGAATTTGATGTTTAAATAAAAGTGCAATGAAGGAAAAATGATGAACTATATGACACTTTTTGAAATGTAATTTTGTGAATATGAATGGAGGTGAAGAGCATATCCACCTGGAGCATTATGGGAGCTTATGGACACCTGACTGGAGAAGAGCACAACATTCCATCCACAGATAGATGGATAGACAAAAGTAGTCAATATAATAGTGGTTCATCTTCTTAGAGGTTATTGTAGTAAACATCCTATGTTTTGGCATGAAAGTCTACATTATGTGTAACATGATTACAACCATGTAACATACTCTTCTACTTAGAGATCTCCTTTCAAGACTTTTCTGAGTTATCTACCAAGGAAACCTATGGATTTTTCTTTCAAGAAGGAAGATGTTAAATATGGACATCACGATGTAGACAAGGCCTTGAATTTCATCCAAAAGAACCAAGAAGCTCACCAAACAGTAGAATAATAGTTGGGGAAGAGCTAGGTGAAATATAAAGTCTAGAATGATAAGCATCATGTTGATAATCAGTTTCAGGTTGGTGATAGATTTTGGTTATGCATCAGTAAGGAAAGAATGCAAGGTGAAGGTAAGAAGCTCAAGCCAATCAAGTATGGACCCTTTGAGATTCAAGGAAAGATGGGTACCAATGCTTTTCACCTAAATCTAGCTCCTTATATGCACATCTACTTAGTTGTTAATGTAGAGAATTTAAAATTGTATAAACCTCCTATGATACTAGATGATGGTGTTGCTATTCAACTTCCTTCTATTCATGATCTATCACCTAAGTACATAACAAGTTGCAGGAAGATGTCATCTTAGATAGAAATGTTAGAACTTCATGAAGGGTTGTTGTTGAGTACCTTGGAGTGGGACTTAAAGGGATGAATCCCAACAAAGAAAAATAGATGGAGGTTGGAAAAGTGAGGGAACTATACCCTCACTTTCTGTGCAATTAAACTTTTGTAGGTCTAAAATCTCTTTAGTAGGGAGGATTGATCCAAGTGGATATGTTCTTCACCAAAAATTTGATTGTTCCAAATGCTTGAGAAAATAAAACCATGTTGAAGAGCTCATCGAGATGATTCAAACACCAATTGAATCACATTAAATGGAGTTCATATGTAAACTTTATGGCTATTCAAAGCTTTGCAAAAACAATGTTAACCAAGATAGTATGGATGCTGATGAGGTAGGCATAGTGGAAATTGTTGATGTGGCAGTATAGCTGGCAGGTTAGGTGATGTTGTTGGTGTAATTAATTATTAATTACACTTAGCATAAGTTTACTTAGGATTTATTTAATTCCTAAGTTATAGGATCTTATATTTATCTTATCGAGCTATCTTGTTGCTCAAGATCATATTAGGTTGTTGCATCTTTGCTTTTATAAAGCAAATTATCTCTTGTAATTAATGGTCTTTTCAAATATATCAAATTGCATGTTTTTATGCAAAGCTTCTGCTTTTTCATTTTCCTCTTCTATGGAAGGTCTATTTTGGTTTGCAATCAGATCTTGGTTTTCTAACATGGTATCAGAGCCTCAATTTGTAGCCCCTTCTCAGCTTTGTTGGAGGAACACAGTGTACAGCTCGTTCGGAGTCCCTCGAGGGTTTCATTCCTTGAGCATCATTCTAGAGCATCTTGGATCAGATCAGGGTTTTCTATTGGATTTAGAGTGCTAGAAAAAGTTAGAAATGGCTTTTATTTCATTCATTTTCGTCACCATTTGCCAGATCTGTGAGGGTCTCAAGCTCGGTGATTTTTCTAATAGATCTAGGGGTCGCCTAATTTTTAGAGCACTTTGGGTAAAAACGGACCTCACCGTTGGATTCACAACACCCAAAAACCCCTATTTCCATATAAATTTTGTTTGATTTGGACATTGTCATCTGGAGAGGCAAAAAAAATTTTGCCCAAGGGCCATACGGCCCCTAGGCACACTTCACGATGCACAAATATCTAGAAAAATTAAAAAAATCATTAAAAAAAAAAAAAACCATTGGTTTTTTTGCACACCCAGTTCACAAGGGCATCGTTGCTGCTGCTTAGCCCGGCATCCTTCGCCGCACCACCGGGCCGCCACCACCACCAATTGTCTCAGCCCTCACGCCACCAGCCACCTTCAGCCCCCGTAGGCTCCACTAGGGCCATATGGGCAATCAAATGCTCAGCTAAGAGCCCCCTGATGGGCTTCCAACCCCTAATCCTAGTCACGTGGGTGACTAGGGGTTACACCGAAGGTGCTAGCTTCCAGCCCCTGGTCCTACATGCGACCAGGGGCCAAACGTTTTCAGCCCCTAAGGGCTTACTGGAAACCTTATTGGGCAGTTTTGAGCAGTTTTACGGAAATGAGCATAACTTTTACATATAGCATCATTTTTTTGCAAACGAGATATCGCAGGAAAGTTGTTTCTGAGCTCTACGCAATGGTACTAGTGATATTTTCTGATTTTTCATTTTTAATGGTTTTTTCTGCCTCGAAAGTTAGATGTTGTCTTTTTCACTCTGAGAGACATATCTTGTGACTCGCTTATCCGATTTTCACAATTTTCACGGTGTTGGAAAGCTGGTTTTGGCCTCTATGTAGATCTGAGGTCATTTACAAAAAATATGTAACTTATTTTAGGCATGCATTCATTTTTTGTTTCATTCTCTAGGTTTGCATTTTCACTTATGTTTCTTTGCATTATCTCCTTATGCAATCATTGGGTATTGTAATAACGAACTGATATAAAGTTCCATTAAGGGGGGTTCTTGCATCCATCTTTCATTTTGGTGACAACTTGCATGAGCTTTTCTGGTTTCTATTGTCTCCTAGCTTCTTTCTTGCTTCGTTGGACACATTGTTGGTTTGCTTTGGTTCACACTTCACCTTGGGATTTTACAGTTCTTGATCCACATTGGTTCAGATCTTTCTCATTTGAAGGCCATGTTTTTATGGTGAATGTTCCAGAATCTTGATGGTACTCATCCTATGGGTAGTCTTAGTTTTAGTTTGGCATTGGCTTCGAGACACAACTTCCAGATTTGTCATCATTATGGGTCCTTTCATCCTTCATCTACTGTTGCTTACAGATTCCAGAGTTGATCTAGTATGTGAGTTTCCAGTGTTCCTTGGCATTGGGTCTATTGTTGCATTTGTGATTCTAATTGCTATTTTGCAAACAAAACTATCTTTCCTTGCTTTCCAGATTTGATGTCCAGTGTTGCTTCATTAGAGTTCTTCCAGTGTTTCTTCACAGCAGTTCATCTCACTGAGGGGGGTTTCTCTCTCTTTGCATTTGTACATGAGTACCTGATCAAGCCTTGTCACCGGGACTCATATTTGCATAATAATCTGCTTCTCCCTAGGTTGCACTTATGGGGGGGGTGTTGGTGTAATTAATTATTAATTACACTTAGCATATGTTTACTTAGGATTTATTTAATTCCTAAGTTATAGGATCTTATCTTTATCTTATTGAGCTATCTTGTTGCTCAAGATAAGATTAGGTTGTTGCATCTTTTCTTTTATAAAGAAAATTATCTCTTGTAATTAATGGTCTTTTCGAATATATCAAATTGCATGTTTTTATGCAAAGCTTCTGCTTTTTCGTTTTCCTCTTCTATGGAAGGTCTATTTTGGTTATCAGATCTTGGTTTTCTAACAGATGTGGCAGATAATGTGGGCCAATGATCGCATGACACATGTCAAGGATATGGTGAATTAAATAGTGCCACATGGTACCCTTGCATTGACTTAGCACGGTTGTCTTGTTTTCTAAAATTTTGTTTATGGGGGTTGAACTCCTAACCTCCCATTTGCAAATTTCCCTCTCAACCATTACACCACGAATGATATTCATTATTAATATAGGTGCTAGTTTAATTTAAAGACTTCAAAAATGCATTTTGGGGGTTAGAAAAATTTGAACCACCAACCTCCCTTCTATAAATCTTCCCAACCACTATTGGGCCATGTATTTATGGTGAAATTTATGGGAGCTTGATCTTATTTAATGTGGAAACTAAGCTATTTTAAGTAAAAAAGAGGTTGATAGTTTGAATCATCGATCTCTACATCACAACTGCTTGCCCCTTTACTATTGAGCCATGCATAGAAGCCTTAATATGGCTTGAAGGAAATCTCATTTATTATATTGTAAACTATGAATCCTAGAAAAGAGGGGCCCAGGTTTGAACCTGAGCACCCTTATTAAAAGGACTAAAATTATCACCATTAGCATAGAGGTTGAAAGTATGACTATATATTGCACCTACTATGTTTTGAAATCATATTTTTTAGTACAAGGAAGGGATTTTTTTAAGGGTTATAAGCTAAATCATTTTACCAAGGGTGAGAAATACTCAAGGATTTCAAACTTGTTGAAGAAGACTATGTGGAGCTTATACTTGTAGATTGAGGACCCTTTTTATGTATTCAAGCATTTGGAGCATTAATTAAGGATCATTCACTCATTGGAGAGGGACCCAAAGACATAGCCCATTTGGGTGAACTCCATTATCAACTTGCAGGCTTCTATCTTCTCTCAAATCTTTGCTCTATTTTATATTTTTAATTTCTTTAATGTCTTTTTAAAAATCTTTAATTTAAATTTTTAAGACAAATATTTTTGTTAATCTAATTTAACATTCACTAAGAATCATTGTAATAGTTTATTGGAGTTTTATTCTATCTAAACTTTAAGATAGAGAGGATGCAACCAACTACCAAAGTGCTAGTATTCTAAAAAAAGATTTTTGGCTTCTTTGGATTAATCATTTGACCTGATAGATAGTAATTGTCTAGCACATATTTAATTTTTTTGTCTTCATGCACCAAGGAATGGATAAATAGTAATGTATCCTCTACAAATAGGGAATGAGTGCAAGAGATATTTGATCTTGGTATTTTTATACCATTCCATTTATTTGATGCATGAAGGCTAAGATTGTTCAGGTCAACACTTTCAACATCAGAATGAAAAGTAAAGGGAAAAGAGGGTCACCTTGCGTAACTCCTTGAGAGGTAGAGAAAAAGTATACTAGGGAACATTTATAAATAATTAAGAATTTAGTTGATTTAAGATAGGAAAGAATCCATTTGCACCATTTTGTAGAAAAATGTAGCCTTGCCAAAACCTTTGATAAAAAATCCCTTTACACTATTATAGAACTTCATCATATCTAATTTTATGCTCATGGCTAGAGTTTTTTCTTGAGGAATTGATTGCAATATTTCATGACCTATTATTTCCCCTTCAATTGTCTCTTTCCCCAAAACAAAACCACCTTGTTCCTCCAAGATTATGCCCAGAATGGGTTTTGCAAGCCTTAGGGTAATAGCTTTAGAAAAACATAGTAAATGGTATTGCAGAGGGATATAGGTATAAAATTTTCAAATGACGAGGGAGTTTGGACTTTGGGTATAAGAGAAATATGAGTGGTATTAACGTATTTTAATATTGTGTCATTTCTACAAGATTCTTCTAGATCTAATTTGATCTCTTCCAACAAAATCCTAGCATATCTAATAGAAAAGTGCAGTGAAATCATCCACCCTAGGAGCTTTGTCTAGGGCAAGAGAAAAAACTATAGTTTTGACGTCATCCAAGGAGAATGGGGCCAAGAGAAACAAGTTATCATCTAGAATAGAAAGTTGGTTGTGCTAGCGAAAGGATTCACTATCCATACCCTTTAGGATGACTTGTTCATTGACCACTTCATTTTTCTAAATAAGAATATTTTTTTGTTCAAATATATTCTTGAAATGGAGATGGTTCCATTGTTTGATCCACTCTTTTATGAATTGGTTCTTTTTCCCTAATTGAAAAATTCTAGAGCCTTCTACAAATGGTGCACGCTCCAACCATTATTTGAGGAAAATCAAGATGTTATCATCCTTGAACCACGTGTTCAAGTTTGAAGGATGATTTAAATTTATTTAGTACAAAATTCCAAACAATATCCAACTAGATTGGGTAATGATCTGAAACTGAGAATGAGAGGATAGAAGAGGCATATTTAAAATCAATGTTGGTCTAGATTATGGAGAGGATAAATCTATCCAACCTCTCTACGATGAGATACAAAAAAAATCCTTTTGTTTTTCTAGGTAAATTCACCATTAGTTGGTGAACTATAGAAAAATAGAGTGGGGAGGAAACCCACTTATTCTCCTTTGGTCATTCAATAATTTCCTAGGAATCCAAATTGGATTGAATATCAACCTCAAAGGTGAGTCAATTATCAACAAGGAAGACCTAGGAGGGGGTTTTGTAAGATTTGAAGGGTTCACCACCAAGCAAAAGCTTGGAAAAGATAAGTAAACATTCAACTCACAAAACCTAATAATGCAAGCTAAATAAAGGATGCAAATGATGAAATAATGAAACTGAAAGTTAGGAGGTATGTACCTAGGAAGTCTGGAAATGCAAAGAAGCTGTCAAAATATGCCATGGAGGACTGAGATGCCCTTACTATCTTATTAATCTTGTAGCTAGCTATTTTTTGGGGTAGATGCATAATCTTTGGATATCAAAATCAGATCCAAAAGAATATTTGAAAAATACCCTCAGGAGGACTAAGATGCCCTAGGTGTCTTATTAGTCCCAATAAAAATTTCTAAAATCTCTGAATGTGATCCTGAGGCTTGATGTCTTCTCCTTCTTCTTTGATATTAGGTTCTAAAACTTTCGTATTTGACCTGTAGGTGAGTTTACATGAAGATGACAACTTTTCAATGCATATTTTCACTTCAAATGATCTTCAAGTCTTCAACCTAAATATTCAATCACAAGAACACAAGAGGGAAAAAACTCATTTATTGTTAGTAAATAGAGGTTTTCCTTGGTCAAACCCCTTGTTGGTAATTAAACCTTGAAATGAAATGACATAAAGGAGGGAAATGATGAATGAACAAAATTCTATGTTGCAACTCACCAAACCCTTGTAATAAGGTGCTGCAAACATGCTTGAAATGGATACAATGGATGTGGCTCTTGACTCTTGCTTGAAGGATGTATATCGTGCATAAAACACTTGCTTGAATCATAAACCCTACATCATAAATGTTAGCACAATAACAAACATGATGCAATAATATCCTTCATATGATGCTTGAATCTTGATGATGGCTCCAAATTCTTGATGAAATGCTCTTGAATGCTTAATTTTCTATTAGGAATTCTCTCACAAAAGACTTGGATGAGAAATGAATGAATGAACCTTGTATTTATACTTATCCATGCTTAATATCCTAAAATTACACCACACCAAGCCGACATATGAATTCATTAATTAAAGGAGGCTTAATCCCACTAGAATTTGAAATTAAATACCAAAAATACCTTAAGGGGGACTAAGATTCCCTAAGTGGCGTCTTATTCCTGAAGCATGAAACTTGGGGCATAGACTCCAAAAACAGACATTTTTAGGCACACTTGAAATCAGGGTCCCAAGACCTTTGGGGGACAAAGACACACTAGGTGTCTTACTAGTCCCATTCCAAAAACCAAGGACACACAACCAAAATCATTAAATTATCATTTATCCATTGATGTTTGTTGGGATTAGCCAAAAAAGATGTAGTTTATTAGGCTTATGGATGCAAAATAGGACCAATTAAGACATAAATGAGGATAAACAAAGCAAGGTGGGCCTAAAAAAGTGTGAAAATGCCAAGGTATGCATTTTCCTACACTACATTTAGCTCCCACATTAGTGAGAGGATGAACTTGCTTCCAACTCACACTAAAGTAGCCAACCACACAATCAAGAGGAGTTCCAATGTACAAATACTAGTAGGATAGGATGACAAAAATTAAGAGGGTGGCCAAGCCCCCGAGATCAAGATCTTATGGAAAACAAACATAAGCACAAAGGAATACACATGTGGATGATAGATGAAGCCATAACCAGATTGTAAACATACATTGTCAAAGAAAAAAAAGGAAAAGAGGAAAAAGAAAAAGAAAAATGCAATGGATCAAGCTTCAACTGGTCATCCAACATGATGTGGACTGGGTCTAGGATGTTTTTCTAAAAGAGGTTTACAAGTGGAACATGCTATCCACTATGCAAACAAAATGCATTCTCACAAGGGCTAGTGAAGCTAGTTGTTCACTAAGTGAGCCCCAAGAGGTCCATATCAACATCATGCCCACATGACTATGATAAGGACAAAAAGAAAGTGCATGCTCATAAGGGCTAGTGAAGCTAGTTGTTCACTAGGTGAGCCCTAGGGGACCATATCAAAGCCATACGTCCATGACTTTAATAAGGTACAAAAATGCACGCACACAAGGGCTAGTAAAGCTAGTTTTTCACTAGGTGAGCCCTAGGGGATCATATCAAAGCCATACCTCCATGACTTTAATAAGGTACAAAAATGCAATGCAATAAGAAAGAGGGATGTTTGAGGGGATTTTTCTTAGTTCACATGAGGTCTTAATCTAAGGGGACATTACTCCTAATGTCTCCAAGAGAGGACAAATCAAAGGATAAAATATTTGCAACTTAGGAAATGTAGTGTGTCGCATCACCACTAAGAGGAATGTAATATGCTAAGATAGATCACACTCTTGAAGGAAATTACTCCCATTGTCACCACAAAGAGAAAAACACATCACATGAAGTAACAAACTCACATCAAGGAACATCGAAAAGAAAAATTCAAATGAAATCATGCCAAAATAATGCCAATGTATGCCCCCACTTTAAAGAAATTGCAAAACACCATGTTGTGAGAAATTACTCTAAAGTAGCTAAAAATGAAAAGGAAAAGAGGGTTGCCCTATAGAAACACACAAGGGATCTATTGATTCAAGGTTAGTATATGTCTTTGCTACAATAGTATTAGAGAGATCAAAACTATCATCATTCCCCAAATACACATAGAACTAGATGAATGAAACAAAGAGAGCGAAAAAAAAGAAAATCCTTTTGAATCAACATGGCAGAGACATAGGGTGTCTCAATTCCTTGCATCATCCTAAAAAGGAGAACACGAGACAAAAATGAAAGGAAAATAAAAGAAAAATATTTTGGGTCAATATAGAAGAGACATAGGGTTTCTTGACACCTTGCATCATCCCCAAAATGAAAACACAAGACAAACATGAAAATAAAAGGAAAAGATAAATGAAAAGGAAAAACTTACGACATATAGAAGAATGCAGGTACAAATAGAGGAGTGCACATAGAGAGAAACATCAAGAAAAACATCGTGGGGGATCACAATATGCACATGCAATCATACAAAAGAAGAGGAAATAATACAAATGACTAGTAAGGGATAGGCGAGTCAACCTATTGCAAGAATAGAGAAAACAATGAAGGTGTTGTCATTGATGTCAACTAGTCAACTAGTTATCTACTAGTTTTTGATGGTTGTATATGTTGAGGATATTGAGAAAATTGTATTAAAGGAAGATTACAGGTATTCAGTTGTTGCTATGATATTTTCCCCTATGTTCATGCAATTTAGATATGATGGTTATGATTGTTGAAGGTTGTTATATCCAGATCTATTTGGTTGTTTGTTCATTGTGAAGTTCGAGTTGTGTTCACTAGTTGTGAACTATATTTCTCTATGTTATAATTGAATTCCAGGAGAAAGGTTACTGTTCTAGATTTCTCTTTGATGAAGTCCTTTGACTTGCATTTCTAGAGTTAAGATGTTTTGAATGCATTGAAGATATTTTTGGTTTCTAGAAGTTTTGAGCTTATTTTTTTTGTGTTTTACACTAGTTTGGCTGACCGTGTGTTAAGCACTATCTTCAAAGTTAATAAAGAATGTTGGATCTATTTTTGGGTCCCCGTGAAGAATGTGTTTGGGTTGCACTCATTATAATTCCACCCTAGGATGTTTGACACCAACCTAATTTGAAATTTAATTTGGATGGCTGAATTTTATCTTTTTCAAGGTTGGAGAGAGTATAAA
Organism: Sequoia sempervirens; assembly: GCA_007258455.2. Classification (NCBI taxonomy): domain Eukaryota; kingdom Viridiplantae; phylum Streptophyta; class Pinopsida; order Cupressales; family Cupressaceae; genus Sequoia; species Sequoia sempervirens. Next base: position 198,634,299 of record VDFB02270651.1, read on the forward strand.
TACAGGATGAGCTAGTAATGAAAACCATACAAGAGAAAATAAGGAAGATAAGTGAAAGAGTAGATGCACCTTTGATGCTATTTATAAAGTGTGTGTGAGTTGTGTGTTTGAGATCAGTGCAAATCTTAATGCTAAGTTTTCAGATATAGTGAGTAGAAGGCGAACTCTATCATTCATGCAAGTTGATCAAGTAACTGTGGTGGAATCATTTGTTGCATTGATATTTTAATCTCTTTGTAGCAATTCTTCTCTATCTTCTTTGTATCTCTATGGTAGTGAGCCCTTTGGGTTGTAGCCCTATGGACAGTGAGTCCTTATCTCAGGTAGTGAACCTTATCTAAGGCAGTAAGCCTTGTTTCAAGTAGCGAGCCTTTTTGTAATTGGTTTTGATATTCTCTATAGTGTGAGGTCACTGCGATTTTTCCCTTATTGATTTTTCCATGTAATTTGGTATTATTGTGGTGGATTTGAGTTTTTGCATTGGTATTTGATGATTAATCATTTAAGAAGTTTTAAGTATTAGTTCTGGTGATTGAATTAAAGGTTAAAATATGTGACAACTAATTCACCCCCCCTCACTCTAATTTTTCCTATTCAACAATTGGTATTAGAGCTTGGTTCCTTGGTGAAGAGATTAGCTGCTTGAGGAAGGTCTGGGATGGCTCTAAAAGTGGTCTTTGATTATTTGAGGCTTGATGGAACTAATAATGGTATCTAGAAAGTATTGATGGAAGAATATCCAGAGTATTATAGATATGATGTGGAAAAATCTTACAAGAATCCTTAGATTCCTCTTGCTAATGGTACGAGCAACACACCTTAAGAGATCAAAGCACATGAAGCAAATAATAAGGTGGAGTTCATCTTGAAGAATAGTCTAGTACATTTTGAGTTGATTAAGGTTTAAATTTGAAGACAACTAAGGAATTCTATAATACTTTAGAAAGAGCGCATGATGGTGATCACAAAGTTAAAGAGGAAAAATTGTAGAATTTGGAAACATAGTTTGATCTTATACATATGTCTAAAGATGAAAATGTTAAAGCTTTTTTTCAGAGATTGGATGAGGTAGTGGTTGGAATGTGATCACTTGGTGCTACTATAAATGAAACCAATATTTTAAAGAAGATTCTCAGAACTCTTCTCGATGCTGTAGTGAGAAGGTGAGTGTTATTGATTAAACTATAGATTATAAGACTTGTACTAAGGATCTGTTGTTAGGATTTTTGGCATCTTATGAGATGAGGAAGTTGAAACTAAGAAATGGATGAAAATCAGAGACTTCTTTTAAAGCTACAAAAGTTGAAGATCCGAATGAAGAAAAAATTGATGAAAATATAAGCTAACTTTGTAAGAAGAATGAGAAAAGGCTCTAGTAAGTATGAAGGTGTCTAGAAAGAGCTAAAAGGAATAAAAAAAGATATGAGAAGTAAAAGAAAGGAAAGAAAATTAACAAAGCTTACTATGTGAATGAGAATGCTAGTATTTCAGATGAAGATTCATAATAGGGTATGTGCAAGATCATCATGGAAAAAATAGGCCCTTAAGTGGCAAAAAATTTAGAAAAATCAATGTTAGGAAACTTGACGTAAAAATTTGAATAAGTTATCTATACTATTCCAAAAATATGTAAGAATAGAATATATAGAAAATTAAATGTAGTTTCTAAACTACTAGGTTTAATTAAAAATAAATAAAATCTATTTGGTGAAAATTTGAAATTTCAATGCAATAGTACGTAAATTTCAAGGAAAAAATAAGAAGTGGGTGTCTGTCTAACCACCCTAACCATAATAAAATGATAATATTTTTTTATAAGATTTTATATATAAGTAGAGGACTCATGTCTGGATGTGATGCATATTTTTTTGTAATTTGTTTCCAAGTAAATAATTAATTATGATTTTTTTATTACAACTTTTCAAAAATATAAAAACTCGTATGTCTGACAACCTTAACTTGGTCAAAACTTCATGAAATTTAATTTTTATTTTTTTAATCCTATAGTATGTGAAGCATAGAATGTGACACATGTTTCAAATTCAAAAAATGTGATATCATTTGAAAGTTATAGATGTTTTTCAATCAGCATATCGATCGGGACTTTAGTCTTAATTCTAATAGAAAATGAATAATAATTATTTATTAAATTCAAATCAAAGCATAATTTATATTGGTGGAAAGATGAGAATCTCCTCTAAAAACCCTTTTCATTTCATCAATTTTGGGTAAAAAAAAGTCGTCAGCCACATACCCTACAAATACCCATAATATTGCCACTTTTTGGCCCATCATGATCTTGTACATACCCAATATGAAGATCTAGATGACAATGAATGCTTATTCTTGATGATTAAGGATGAACCTAATTCTACTAATTTAGATAAACAGGTAAAGGAAATCCCTCTTGAGAAGGAGAAATAGAAAAATGAAGGTATAGTTATCTCTTCCCTACATGCTAAACAAGAAAATAAGTTTTAGGTAGTTGATAGTGGTTTCTCACATCACATGACTGGTGATAAGTGTAAGTTTTTTAAGCTTGAGAAATATGATGGAGGCTTGGTTATGTTTGGAGATGATACTGGTGCTTAAATTTTTGGGATAGGCTCAGTAAGTTTTGAAGGAAAGCATCATACAAACAATGTTTACTATGTTAAGGGTTTAAGACATAATTTCATGAGCATTGGTTAGATGTGTAGAAAAGGATATGATATGTCTAAGGATAAGAAATGTGAGATCTAGAAAGGATCTGGAACATTGATAGCTATAGGAAAGAAATCTGAAGGGAATATTTATCAACTTAAGGGTCTTGATGGATAGTGCTTTATGACTTAGATAAATGACAGTTGGTTATGGCATAGGAGAATGTGTTAGATGAATTTTGATAACTTGGCAATGATTCTTGCTATTCGGTCCATGATATATTTACCAAGAATTACAAATCTTGTTAATGCTATTTGCAAGAATTGTTAGTTTGGGAAGAAAGAAATAAATCATTATAGATCAAGGGAAACATCTACTACTAGACTACTAGATTTAGTTCATACAGATCTTTATGGTCCTATTAGAGTGAGAAGTCTACTTGGTGAAAGGAAATTTATGCTTTTGATTGATTATTATTCTAGATATACATGGGTTAGATTTCTTAGAGAGAAATTAGATGCATTAGAAAGATTCAAGGAATTCAAGGCTATGGTTGAAAATGAAGTGAATTTGAAGATAAAATGCTTAAGATATGACAGAGGTGGATAATTCACCTCCCATAAGTTCAATATGTTTTGTGAAGTGCATGCAATAAAGAGATAGTTATCTACTTTGAGAACTCCTCGGTAGAATGGAGATGTTGAAGGGAAAAATAGAACAATTCAAGAGGCTGCTAGCTCGATGATTACTAAAACTAGATTAATGAAAGTTTACTAGAAAGAAGCTATTCATACTTCTGTTTATGTGTTCAATCGAGTTAAAGCAAGAGAAAACTATACAAAGACTCCCTATGAGCTATGACACAAAAGAATTCCTATAGTTAAATATTTCAAGGTATTTGGAAGAAAATGCTATATCAAAAGAGATGAGGAAACTTTGGGTAAGTTTGATGCAATAAGTAATGAAGGAATATTTCTTAGATACTTGACAAAATGAAAAGCATACAAATGTTTCAATAAAAGACTAAGGAAGATTGTGGAGAGCTTGAATGTGAAGGTATATGAGACAGTGAAGAACTCTATTAATGTTAATGGATATGTTTATGATGAACATGATTGTGTAAGAATAGAAGAAATTGTGGAAGAACAAGATAAAAATAAGTAGAAGAAGTAGGATGAATAGAATGAAAGAGAAGAAGATGCTCTAGTGATGACTCCTAGGACACTGAAATATGTACAGAGGAATCATTCAGAAAATTAGATTATTGGAGACAAAAGAAAAGGTGTGTTAACTAGAAGTAAATATGCTACTAAAGTTAATTTCTATAAATATTCTCTGAGATTGAGCCGAAGATAGTAAGTAAAACCTATAAAGATGAACATTGGAAGGAAGCAATGAAAGAAGAAATTTTCTAGATTGTGAAGAATCAAACTTGGGGACTAGTCCCAAGACTAGCAGATAAAAATATCATTGGATCAAAATGGGTTTTCAGAAATAAGTTGAATAAGAATGGATAAGTTGTAAAAAATAAAGAGAAGCTTGTGTGTAAAGGCTACTCACAAGTAGAAGACATAGGATTTTAGGAGATTTTTTCCCCAGTAGAAGAATGGAAGCTATAAGGATGTTCTTGGAATTGTCTACTTATAAGGACTTCAAAGTCTCATCAAGTCAAAAAAATTTAATAGTGAGCTAGAAGAAGTTTACATGGAACAACCAAAAGGATTTCAGTTAATAGATCAACTAGATATGGTGTGTAGATTGAAGAAAGCTTTATATGGACTGAAGCAAGCTCCTAAAGCTTGGTATGCAAGGTTAGAGAGGTATTTGATTCAACAAGGATTTAACAAACATACAATAGATAGTAATTTGTACTTCAAGATTGAAAAGGGAAAAGTCTTGATTGTAGTTGTATATGTTGATGACATTATCTTTAGAGGAAATGAAAAGATGTGCAAGATGTTTGTAGAAGAGATGCAGAAAGAATTTGAAATGTATATGTTTGGGGAGATGAATTTCTTTCTTGGACTACTGATTAACAAAATAAAGAAAGGAATTTTAATTTCATGGTCTAAGAATGTAAGAGAGATGTTGAAGAAATTTGGGATGGACGGTTTCAAACTAGTAAGTACTCCTATGGTGAGTAGTTATAAATTGGGTCAAGATGTTGATTCACCTAAGGCTGATCAAAGCAAGTAGAGATCTATGATTGGTGGATTATTGTATTTGACTACTACTTGACCAAATATTATGCATGTGGTATGTCTTGTGGCTAGATTTCAAGAAGATCCAAAGGAAACACATGTTGCAATTAAAAGAATATTTAGATATTTGAATGGCACTTTGAATTATGGATTGTGGTATCCTAAAGATACTAACTTTACACTTAGGGCATATACAAATGTAGATTGGGTTGGATGTGTAGATGACAAAAGGAGTACAAGTGGCAGTGCATTATTTCTTGGATGTAGATTGGTAGAAAGGTTGAGTAAGAAGTAAGATTTAGTCTCTTTGTCTACTGCTAAAGCTGAGTATATTGTTGTTGCATCTTGTTGTACACAAGTTTTATGGATGAAAAAAACATTGAAAGATATCATCATGTTATATGATCATTCCATTTCTATCTTTGTGATAATACAAGTGCAATTAAAATTTCAAAGAATATTGTGATGCACTTGAGGATGAAGTATATATCTATTATCATTTCTTGAGAGAGAAGGTCATGGAGAATGAATTCAAGCTTGAGTATGTTCTAACAAAGGATTAGATTGTAGATATATTTAAGGCTCTTCCTAAAGATACTTTTGAGTATCTCTAGGAGAATTTAGGGGTTATTTCCCCTCCTTTCATGAACTACGATGCATTTGGAGATGCATTAATCTAGTGGATTCATAGTTCTATCTTTTTTGTATTAATGTCTTGGTGGCTACCCCTTAGGAGCAGCAGGTAGTTTTCAAGTGTTGTCATTATGAGTATTATTTTTTCATGTCCAAGGAAGTTCAATGAACATATATTTTTCCTTTGCAATTGATGTCAAAAGGGGAGATAAAGCATGTGAAAAGGAGAAAAATCTAATGAGAGAAAGTAGGCAATGAAGAAGATGATCTTCTAAGGGGGAGAAATAAAAAGAAAAATCTTGAGAAGTATATTTAGACCTGGTATGGTTTCTTGAATGGTTTTTCACATCATGTGTTGCCATCAATGACAAAGGGGGAGATTGTTGCAAGAATAGAGAAAGGAATGAAGGTGTTGTCATTGATGTCAACTAGTCAACTAGTTATGTACTAGTTGTTGGTTGTATATGTTGAGGATATTGAGAAAATTGTATTAAAGGAAGACTACAGGTATTCAGTTGTTGCTCTAGTATTTTACCCTATATTCGTGTGGTTCAGATATGATGGTCATGATTATTGAAGGTTGTTATATCTAGATGTGTGGCTATTGGTTCATTGTGAAGTTTGAGTTGTGTTCACTAGTTGTGAACTATATTTCTCTATGTTATGATTGAAGTCCAGGAGAAAGGTTGCTCATCTGGATTTCTCTTTGATGAAGTATTTTGACTTGTGGTTCCAAAGTTAAGATGTTTTTATTGTATTGAAGATATTTTTAGTTTCTAGAATTTTTGAGCTTAATTGTTTTATGTTTTTTACACTGGTTTTGCCGACCATGTGTTAAGCACTATCTTCAAAGTTAATGAAGCATGTGTTTGGGTTTTCCTCATTCTAATTCCACCCTAGGATGTTTGGTGCTGACCTAATTTGAAATTGAATTTGGATGGCCAACTTTGTATCTTTTTCAAGGTTGGAGAGAGTATAAATACATGATGAGCTAGTAATGAAAATCATATAAGAGAAAAGAAGGAGGATAAGTGAAAGAGTAGACATGAATTTGACGGCATTCAAAAAGTTTATGTGATTTGTGTGTGGGAGACTAGTGCAAAGCTTAATGTTGAGTTTCTAGATGCAGTGAGAAGAAGGTGAACTCTATCATTCATGCAAGTTGATCAACTATGATGGAATCCTTTGTTGCATTGTGATTGTAGTCTCTTTATAGCAAGTCTTCTTTGTCAATATTTGTATATCTATGGAAATGAGCCCTCTGAGTTGTAGCCCTATGGACAGTGAGTCCAAAAAATGAGTCCTTATATCAAGTAGTGAGCCTTATCTCAGGCAGTGAGCCTTTTTGTAATTGATTTTGTTATTCTCTATAGTGTGAGTTAATCCTCACCATGGGTTTTCCCTTATTTGGTTTTCAACGTAAATCTAGTGTTACTTTTGTTGGATTTGATTTTCTACATTGGCATTTGATGATTAATCATTTAAGAATTTTTGAGTATTATTTCCAGTGATTGAACTAAAGGTTAAAATCTATGACAACTAATTTACCCCCTCTCAGTTGTCATATTCAACACAACCTAGAGTAGGTCATCTGTCTCCCAATCGCCATATGTATAATTGGAAGGTATACAATGAACCTAAGGGACAATGAAAAATGCATTATTGGGACAAGGATGTCTATTTATTTCCCCCACTAAGTGCAAGAAAAGAATGGGTTGAGGTAGGTGATGAGAAAGATCATGTAATAGTGAGAACAGAATGTTCTACAACTATTACATGATAGAAGGAAAAGGATAGGCTATGCAATCACTTGATGGAAATCATTGCCATCAAAGTGAAATTTTTGTAATACTAACTTGAATGCATGACACTCATCGGTGCTATGTCTGAGAGTTCGGTGGTATCAATAATGTGGAACTTTTGCATCTTTAGGATATAACACTAGTTTGTCTTTCATTGGTAGTAATGTTATGAGTCCTTTGTTTAGAAGCAGCTGCAGTTTCCTTTCACTTTTCGGTGGTGGACGAGAAGGTTGTAACTTTTGTACTTTGTAAGGTCTTTTGCATTTGCTAGATTCACCAACTACTCTAGTTGAAGGTTGAGGAGGAAAACCAAAGATAATCTCTTCTTCTTTTACAAGCACTAGTTCTTCTTGAGGAAGGACATTCATATTGAGAGGAGAATCTAAGATTACCATACCATCACTATGAAGTATTAGGTATTCATTAGAAGCATTTATCTTGTGAGAGGTATCTTGTATCCAAACCCTTTTTTATTTTCATTAGTAGGTATTTTATCTAAGAGTTGATGAATTTCATGTTCACTTATTATATCATATCCTATTTTACTCAAGATTATGAATCCTTTTCCATATGTCTCTTCTAGATTGATGGGAGTATTTGTTACTTTGTTACCATAAAATGGTTGAGTGTTTTCTTGCTCAGAGGAACTAGGTTCACCTATTGTAGGGAACATAGGTTCAATTTTTTTTAGTTTTGAGATGTAAGTAACCAAACATCTCAAGAGTTGGTATTGTAGAGGGATTTGGTTATTTCATTTATGGATAAAATGATGCATTCACTTCAAGTTTGTTAAGACAATCATTTAGGAACATATTCATGTTGTCATCATCTTCTCCAATGATGTCAACATCATGAGGAGGGCATGCATTAGGAGTTTTGTTAGCATCAATAAGTTCAATTTCATTAGGATCATTATCAAAAGCACAACTTGACACATCTACCAAAGATTTCACGGACATCCAAAGATTTCCAAAGAACATATCCATGATGCAAGATTGAACAAATACACTTGAACTAAAAGAAATTGAGATAACAACATTTTTGCAAACTGTAATAGAAAACTGAAAGCAGCAAACAAAAGCATAGAAGAGCAACATGTCAAACCCTAAAAATTAGAAAGTCAAACTCAACAGGGACTAAGACGCTAGTAAGGGCATCTTGGTCTGATTGGTGAGATTTTGAGGTTCCAAGGACTAGAATAGACAAAAAACAACAGAGAGAGGGATCTAAGCCAGAAACCCTAAAAAGGACTAAGACGCTAGGAAGGGAATTTTAGTCCTAGCAAAGGTTTTTATCAGAAAATAGTAGAACCTAGATTGTTTATAGTGTTCACAGGTTACCTATTTAGGGAGCTGGTGTTTAGAAATAGGAAGATATGCAAATGAATGCAAGAAAAATTTAATAGTGACAAGCAATTGAATGGAAATTTGAATGTAATTTTTTCAATTTTGAATGCAATAACAATGTTTCTAAATACAATTATGATGATGAACAATGCACTTTTCAGTTTTTGAATGGGATAAAATGATGCAAGAAAAAAAAAATGCAACCTATATACATTTTCACTAATGCAAATATGAGAAACCTTAGATGCACTTTCACTAATGCAAGAATGAATGTAACTTAGATCTAGGACTTTAATGAACTCCAAATCAGAAAATGAATACTCTAAAATGTTAGGTTCACCAAAATGAACCAAAAAAAATAGAGTGGGGGTGAAGCCCACTTATTCTCCTTTGGTCATTCAATAATGTCCTAGGAATCCAAATTGGATTAACTATCAACCTCAAGGGTGATTCAATTCTTAATAAGGAAGACCTAGGAGGGGGTTCTTTATGCTTTGAAGGTTTCACCACTGAGAAAATGCTTGTAAAAGACAAGTAAATATTTAACTCATAAAACCTAATAATGCAAGCTAAATGAAGGATGCAAATGATGAAATAATGCAACTAGAAGTTAGGAGGTATGTACCTATAAAGTATGGAAATACAATGAGGATTCTAAAAATGAAAATAAGCTATCAAAATATGCTATAGAGGACTAAGACACCCTTACTATCTTATTAGTCCCGCTATTGTTTTTTGGGGTAGATGTGGAATCTTCAGATGCCATAACTGGATCTGAAAGAATCTTTGAAAATACCCTCGAGAGGACTAAGATTCCCTAGGTGTGTTATTAGTCTCAATGTAAATTTCTCAAATCTCTAAATGTAATCCTAAGGCTTGTTTTCTGCTCCTTCTCCTTCTTTGATATCAGATCTTGAATCTTGTAGCTTTGACTTGTAGGTGAGTTTCCATGAAGATGAGAACTTTTCAATGCAACTTTGCAACTTTTCACTTCAAATGTCTTCAAGTCTTCAACCTAAATCTACAATCACAAGCACATAAGAGGGAAAAAAATTGTTGATTATTATTAAATGGTGGTTTTCCTTGGTCAAACCCATTGTTGGTAACTAAACCTTGAAATGAAATAAAATAAAGGAGGGAAATGATGAATGAACAAAATGCTATGTTGTAACTCACCAAACCCTTATAATAAGGTGCTAAAAATATGCTTGAAATGGTTGCAATGGATGTGGTTCTTGAATCTTGTTTGAAGGATGTAGATCTTGCATAAAACACTTGCTTGAATCATAAACCCTACATACCAAATGTTAGCACAATAAAAAACATGATGCAATAATCTCCTTGATATGATGATGGCTACAAATGCTTGATGAAATGCTCTTCAATGCTCAATTTGCTATTAGGAATGCTCTCACAAAAGACTTGGATGAGAAATGAATGAATGAACCTTCTATTTATACTTATCCATGCTTAATATCCTACTAGAATTTGAAATTAAATCCACAAAATACTTTAGGCGGGACTAAGACGTCCTAGGTGGTATCTTAATCTTGAGGCATGAAACTCAAGGCACAAACTCCAAAAAGGGACCCTTTTAGGCACACTTGAAATAATGTTCCCAAGACCTTTGTGGGACAAAGACGCCCTAGGTGTCTTATTAGTCACAATCTAAAAATCAAGGACACATAGCTAGAATCATTAAATTATCATTTATCCATTGATGTTTGTCGGGGTTAGCCAAAAAAATATGTAGTTCATTATGCTTGTGGATGCAAAATAGGACCAATTAAGACATAAATGAGGATAAAAAAAGCAAGGTGGGCCCAAACAAGTGTTAAAATGCCAAGGTATGCATTTTCCTACACTACAATTGGTAAACAATCAATGCATGCATGCTATCCAAGATAAAATTGGAAAATTCTTCCATTCCTTTTGTGGGGGGTGATACCTCCATTTTTCTCTTTTATGGATGTAGTAGCATTAAAATACCCTCCTAATATAATCAATTCCTCCGTTAACAAAAAGAGGGTTGCTGTTAAATAGTCTCATACCCTTTTCTTGCTAGAAGTTCGTGTAGGGCCATAAACATTGAATATAAAAAATGTACGCTGATAATATTAAATATTGATGAACAACCAAAATTCTTAGGTCACAATGAACTCCTCCTTGACCTTGCATGGATCATATAATATTGTCATTCCTCCTACTTCCCTTACCACAGGAGTATGAAATACTTCCCATTTGGACCATTTAGTTAGAATTTCTTTGTTTTGTTCATCTGAAAATTTAGTCTCTTGTAGTAGAAAAATATCAGCATCACTTGAATTAATTTGGCACTTAATCAAGAGCCTTTTGTAAGTGGAATTTAAGCCCCTAACATTCCATGAAATAACCTTAATTAATCTCAAAGAGAGTGACATACCCTCCTTGGTTTCACATTCATATTTTTGGCTAGGGTAGTTTGCAAACCCACTACGATCTCTTCTTGTATTTTCCTTGTCTTGTACGTTTTTCCTTTCTTTATATTTCTTTTAGGGGACAAGGTAGTCACATCAAATTGATTCTATGAGATGGAAAGTGAGTAAGATTAATCAAAATCATTAAATTCCTCCTCATTAATATTTCCAATGATTTTTCCTCCAACTTCCACTAAGATTTTTTCTGCCATTATTGATAGAGACCTTGAGTAGGGAACATGAGAACCCAGAGGAATATGTTTTATAATATCCTATTTGATATTTTCTATAGGTAGAACATTTTTCATGGCATTCTAAGCCATATGATTGTAGTTAGGAGGAGTATTTAGTTCCATAGACTTTACATAAGTGTTTTGGGAGCACTCCATCTCCAAACTACTTACCCGAATCTTCAACCATCATATCTAGGAATATTGAAGAAACATCCTAATTTTCCATTTCCTCTACCACTAAATTTGGGATTATACTATCAGATTGTGAATTCAGGCTAACTTTTTCTAGTTCCTATAAATCTAGAAATTCCACCATTGTGTTCAACTGCACTAGAACTTCATTCTCCTTACTACAAGCTAGTATCTATAAAGGAGAAAAATCCTTTACCATTTGGACATCTAACAAATCCTTATCTCCCATTATGATTGTAGACACCTAAAATTTTCTTAATGATATATAACATACTTTATTTCACTAACACCATTCCTAGTCCATTTCACATAATACATCCATTTAATTAAATAATGTCAATTATTTAGTTAATTTCACCTTTTTCTCCTATTAATTAAATAATGTTAATTCCACTCCTCATTTGATTAAATAATAAAAATTATTTAATTTAATATCATAATCATAGTTTGATTAAATAATTCATGATTATTTAATTAAAGTCTCTAATTTCATCTACTTGCATAATTAAATAATATTAATCAATTTTTTAATTAGCTACTTTATTTCCAATCCTCCAACATCCTCAACTTGCACCAAATATATTCCCATGAAATATTTTCCTTTTTGAATACAAATATTTTCCTCCAAATGGAAACATCTCTCAAGGATTTTGAAACATTGATTGATCCTTGATTCATGTCTCATGGATTATCAATTGTTTGATTCATCTTGATCCATTTTCACTCCTCTCATTTGATTTCATCCATTCATTAACATTTTTGATCTTCACTACCCAATTTGATCAATTTGAGAGTATTTTGTGAGTCATTTCATTTTATTTCTTCATCAGCTTCTTTGAAACATCATGAACTTTGTTCAAATTGAGCACTTCACATCTAATTTGAGCATGTTCCCATAATGGGATTGAGGTTTTCATTGTTTTAGTTACATTTCATTTTAATTGATTAGCTCTTTCATTTGTTTGAATTCTAATTGATCTTTATGAACAATTTCATTGGAATTGTGTAGTTAGTTGATCATTTATTTATAGCTTTCAAGTTCAATTTGATGTTATTTAATCAATCAATTTTATACATTCATAATGATTTTTGGAGAAATTTCTTCTGAAGCCTCAGTACTATTCACTTTAGCCATTGAAGAAATCTCTAAAAATTGGATAAAATCATCCTTGGAAGAGATTATTTTATCTAAAAAAAATTATATTAATTAATTATTAAAAAAATAAATTATAATAATAAATTTGCTAATTAAAAGAAAGTAATTTTAGGTTAGTATAAAAATTTCAATTGACAATACTACTAGCATATGTATCTTATTAAATAATCTATATAGATAACACTAGATATAACTATTTCATTTATTTTTTATTACATTAGGTATGTGCAAGATCATGATGGGCAAAAGAGTGGTGATATAATGGGTATGTGTAGGGTATGTGGTGACGACCTTTTTTACCCAAAATTGATGAAATAAAAAGGGTTTTAAAGGAGATTATCAACTTTCCACTAATATAAATTATGCTTTACTTTGAATTTCATAAAAAAATATTATTCATTTTCTATTTGAATTACAACTAAAGTTTTGATTGATAGGTTAATTGAAAAACATCTACAGCTTTCAAACAGTATCACATTTTTTGAATTCAAAAAATGCATCACATTCTATACTTCACATATTATAAGATTAAAAAAAAAAAAAATTCCATGAATTTTTGACCAAGTTAAGTGGTCAAACATAATTTTTTTATATTTTTTAAAAGTTGTAATAAAAAATTAATAATTAATTATTTATTTGGAAAACAATTACAAAAAAAAATGCATCACATTAGGACATGAGTCCTATACTTATATCTAAAATCTCATAAAAAAATATTATCATTTTATTGTGGTTAGGGTGGTAGAAAAACACCTACTTCTTATTTTTTCCTCAAATTTAAGTACTACTACATTAAAATTCAATTTGATTTTTCACCACTTAAGGACCAATTTTTTTCCATGATGATTTTGCATTATTTAACCTATTTATATTACATTTATATTATTTTTAAATTATTTAATCAAAAGATTAAAAATAAAAAAAATTATATTATCATTATGCTTTTATTATTGAAAATAATTTTATATAAATTTAATTATTTTTTAAATTAAATTAAATAAGATAATATTATAATATTATCTAAACATCATGTCATATAGTAGAAATAAAATAGAAAATATATTATACTTATTAATTTAATTATATTTATTATTATTGAAAATAATTATTCTATAAATTTAATTATTTTCTAAATTTAATTAATTAGATATTATTATAATATTATATAGACATCATAACAAAAATACAATAGATATTTTATTTTTATTTCATTTAGAATATTCTTATATTAATATTGTATTATATTGATATATTTTTGTATAATTAATAATAAGTTTTATATGATTTTATTATTAAATATTAAGTATATATTACGATTATAATATAATACTATTATATTATTATTATAATTTCAAGTTAAATAAAATTAGATTGAATATTGTATTTAATTATTCCTATATTATATCATATTATATTTATATAATACTATATTATTCATTGTTTATTATTTATAATAATTATATTATATATTATTTATTATATTATATTAAATTTATGATTTAACATGATTATTATGTAAATTTAATTATGTTTAGAATTATATAAATTTAATTTTTTAGTTAAAAATTAAAATAGTACATAAATTATTATATTAAACTTTTTCTTATTACACAATTATTATATAAATTTACTTATTGAATTAAAAGTTCATTTATTAAAGTTTATATGATATTATAAATATTATTATTTGAAAAACTTATTATATAAAATTTATGTTTACATGATTATCATTTATTTCTTTTATATGTGTATATTATATTATCTGGTTTTATTTATAATTTATTTAATATTAATAATAAATAAATTATTATTTAAATTTATATTATATTATTAATGTATATTATTATTTCACATAATTATTTATATTTATATAATTATTATTTTTTTAATTCTATTATCATTTAATTTTATTTATATTTTATGTCATATTTATAATAATTTTTATAATATTTAAAATATAAATATATAATTATTTTTATATAATAGAATTGATTTTTATTAATATTATATTTTACTATGAAATTTAGATTATATTGTATGATGCTAATAATATTATATATTATTGTTATTGTAATTTATTATTATATTAATTATACTATTATCTTATCTTATGTTAAAATCAGTCAGCCGCACCAAGACCCTCCAAGATAAGTTGTAACAATGCCTGCAAAATATTGAGCCAAAGTAGTTGAATTCAACTTGAAAATTTATAAATATGTTAATGTATTATCATTTAAGATTGGACGAGAACCTGACCTCACAACTATACGTTAAAATTCAAATTAGATTAGGATGTCTTTTAAGGGAGTGAGGTTCTGCATGTGAATTGCATTAATTTGGAAGACTAATTCTGATAGTATAATTTGCTACAAAAAGAACATGACAATCTTGAATGCAAAGAGAAGTTTATTTTTCCTATGATTCATTACTATGATATTTGATAAAGTGAATCCTAAAATAGGATTTCTTCTAAGGGATGCTTTGAAAACATAATCAAAGTGAAAAAGGATTGCCACAAAATCCTTATCAACTCCCCTTAAATAGGTCTCTGAATTCCGGGCTATGCAGGAAGAAAAATAATCATGGAAGCACTAAGAGAAAGATAAACACCGAGACTCCAGGGCTATCCTTTATATGAACTAAGCCTAGGACATGACATAAGGATACCAAAGAAAACAAAAAATAAATCAGTCAATACATTTATCCCAAGGCACTGCCAAATGGGAATTTGAATGAGTAACATAGAAACAAAAATGATGCAGACACAGTCCTCAGAAAGGATAATTCCACATATGTAAAACAAAAAGGGTTGATTGTGATATTGAAAGAAGCATGGTAAGTTAACATGTAATCTAGATTCTAGACAATATCATAACATCCAATTGATGATATTTTTGCTCATAGGGTTTGGCCCTTGCCAGTTGCCCTCCTGTCTTAGCCGAGAAGGAATTGCCCCAAGATTGATAACATTTAATTTTTTTCATCTTCAGCTATGGAATTTAATACAATCTCTTTCATGTGTGAACCTTCTTATATGAACATAGAGGTCACTTCTGTAACACTATGGAGGTTGATAGTTTAACCTCCGATGCACCATGATGATTTAAATTGAGAATTTTAATTTCAAACAAAACTGAAAACAAATGTAAAAGATGAATGAATATGGAAAAGCACTTGATACATTTTCCTTCCGACAAATATATACAGACCTAATATGTTAGCAAATCTAAATTACCTAAATATGATTAATCATTCTAAAAAACTGGATACATGTTTAATTTGATCAACCTGTTGAATCCCTCCCAATCTCTTACCTTCAGCTCTTTAAATGACTAAATTCAATCTTGAGGACTCCCTTCGCACCATGATAGTCCTTGATCATTCTAGTCACAGGGTCTTGTACAATTACACAAACAAGAAATCAACTGTGGGAAAAACTTGACTTAACCCTGAAAGATAAATGGGACTTGTGACCTCATTGTTCATTGAGTCAATAAATGGAACACCCATCTTACTATGCAATTGCAATTTGTACTGAAATGACATTTGTAGCCAAGACATTATACTATTGCCACAAAGATTGTTCGTATCAACATGTTGCAAGTTGTTAAATTATTTTTTGTTGTCAGGAAAAGGTTTGTGTAGAACTCATTCAGATCTCAAAATATATCACTAATTTAACCTGAAAGGTGTTGCAAAACTGTATATCTTTACTCATGTGATATCAACCAAGTAGCACTCCCACGACCAACTTTGGCAACTGGTTTCTAAGGGAAGAAACAAATCCATAAAATATGGTGACTGGGGTGAACTCTGCTCCATCATCCTCAAAAGAAAAGAAAGATGCAAAAATGAAATGAGTACTTCTTTGTGGATGCCTTCGGAATACTATTGTTAGTAGCACCAAGATGCAAAAAAGAAATGAGTACTTCTTTGTGGATTCCTTCGGAATACTATTGTTAGTAGCATCCTTTGGTGTCTGCATATTTTTTGGCTGAAATGAAACATTTGATTTGTCCTGTTCTGTTTCTTTTAATATATACTTGACTCTCTCATGTTCAATGTCCTTTTTGACCTCTGACTCAGCCATAAAAGTCTCAGGATGCCCAGATTTAACAGAACTATCTAGCTCCTCTAGAACACGGCCAACATGTGAAGGTCTTAAATATGTATCTTCTCTTACAGGGGGAATCTCCTCAAGTAAAATAACTGTATCCTCTTGTCTTCCACCATTTCCATCAACAGCAATACCATTCCCTTTACCTTCCAGGGATGAGTCAATATCAATTTCAGCCCCTTGGATGGACATTTTACCCTTTTTTCAGAAATTGTCTAAATCAGAATTTTCTACAAGATCATCTTTGGTACTTGAAACACTCTGTCCAGCATTTGCGGCACATTTTTCTGCTATCTGAAGAGCTAAGTGTGCATCACTTACACACTGCGCAGCCTCAAGCTCCAAGGCAGCTGCTTCTTCTGCCAATGCCATCACGTTTTTAACATCCTCATCAGCTTGTGCTGCTCTTGTTTCTGCTTTGTCTGGGATCTCATTTACAAAATAAGCTTCTAGTAATAACTCTAGCTTTGATGCACGGATGCGGTGCAAATCTGCTTCCCGTTTTGCAGGTTCAACCTCACAGTTCCTCAGCTCGTCCTGAATCATGTCCAGTGCCATTTCTTCCTCCAACTTGGGAGAAGATTCCAATTCTTGACACTTTTTATCACTCTTCTCTTCTATAATTGTGGTATATGTTTCATGGCCATTTAATTTCTCCATTTTTCCTCATCTCCATTAAACTTAACAGAGACATCAGATAGCTCCTCACTAATTCACATTTTTTTTCGATTTACATGTGGCAAATCGAAAAATGTGTTGAGGTTAGAAATAATAACCTAAGCTATTTTAAAAAGCTGGCTGGGCTTAAACGTCACACACTAAGCCCTTTGACTTCACGACCTTTCTGACTCCGTTCTGCCAGTCTTTTTTCCGACCTTCCAAACTCCGTACGGTCTATTTTTTTCCGTGAATAATATATCAGCTACCGGTTTCAGCTTAACCGTGACTGCTTAAACGTTGCCGCCCGCGGTTACTTTTAAATTGTGCATAATTTTAATTTAAATATCTCTCCCTTCCCGCTCAATTAATCCAATGAAAGGGCTCTGTTTTGTGGGTGTTTTGCGTGCAGGTGTGAGCTATATGGAATGCAATCGCTGTAGAATATGCACAGCATGGATTTGTTGAAGGGTTCAGAATATGCAACTGGTAGGTGTAAATCCAGATTCGACAACCTTTGACGGCGTCCTCCCTGCCTGTGCCAAATGGGAGCTTTGGAACAGGGTAAAAACGTCCATCAAAGCATAAAGGGGGATTTTTTATCAGAAGATATAGTTGCAAGTGCGCTGGTAGACATGTATGCGAAATGGGGAATGTTTTTTTAGGATTTTTTATAGGTTTTATTGGTTTGTTATTCTAGTTTTACCACTATATATAAACAATCGTCCCTTTGCTATTCTGACATAACTTACAAAATTAATGGATAGTGATTTCCATTTTCTGCGCCCAAACTTTTGTAAGGTGATTTTTTTTATATATTTTTATTTATGTTGAATAATAAATGTTGTAATTATTTTAAGTTTTGTTGTTAGGGTTTATTTTACATTTGCATGCATATCTATCAAGGCACAAGTAATTACAATGTTTTACAAAATTCCACTTTCAATTGTATTATTACGGATGTTGATATTTGTTCTAAGTTCTAATTTTGGTTAAGTTGGAAGGATATTGGTAAAGGTTGTAGAGTTAGACCTTACACATACCAACTCCATAGGTTACAAAATTTCAAGGTATTTTCATTAAAAACTTATTTTTAAAATATTTTTTAGTCATTTCAATTGATGAGACCATATCTGTTTGAGACATCTTGTTTGCTTCATCTTGTGTAACTTGTTAAACTTTGTAACAAGTTAAATAATGTGCACATGTTTATGTTTCAAATGTAGGTTACACACATGTTTGAACATCACACATATTTGTGCATGTAATTATTCTATATAATTTGGATGTGCGTATTTGTGAGAATAGGGGGAAAAACTTGTCTATATGAATATTTACTTTCTCTTTGTGCGAATATAATGCGTTATCTTGAGTGGTAATGTCCTATAGTCCTATTTTGTGTTTTGTACAATTCTCTAAGGAAGGTAATGAACTCTTCTCATGCTTTGGGTGAGACTTGGATTGTGAAGCTAGTATATAGAAGCTACATTTAGGAGATAATCAGAAAATACATGAATGTATTAAATGCTAAGTAGAATCATTAACATTTTGGTTTTATTGCCAAGACATCCTTTGAGGTTTTACTATTTATTGTAATGTCTTGAAAAATAATGCATAATGAAATATGAAAATGATTTTTGCATAAATGTATAATTTTTTATTAAAGCTAAGACATTAGGAGGTGCAAAAAATTGAGAACGGATGATAATTTATTTGGTACCACTTATGTGAATAATTTTGGGTTAAATTGCCAAAACACTTATTGGAATGGTTATCAAGATGGATTTTCCAATGAGAAAGTACTCACAAGAGATTTATTACATGGACACCTAACCTAATTACTCAATTGAATTGTTTGGATTCAAAATGGATGTGTGTAGTAGAAGGGTTGCGCTTAGAGGTGCTATTAATTCATACATCTTGCAATTCACGATATTAACCTTCTCATTAATCAATGAAGCTTGAAGTAAGTTCTTAACTCCTTTATGCTACAAATTATTTAAAGATGTGTTACTTTGGGTAAAGACGTTAGTAGTAGAGAAACATGTAACAACTCTTTATGGAGTAATTCCTTGTCATGCTATAGAATATCTAGTTGAATGCTAGGATGAATTCATTTGAAGGTTATAGGTAATAACAACGTAGAATGCATAATGTGTCAAGAAAATTATGTGAAGATTAGATAAATTCAAGAAGACATACCAAGCACAAATGAGGTGGTGCAAATGTGAGAGCATTCATAACATGAATATCACATGTATGTGTCATTTATATGTGGACGGTTTGAGAAATCATAAGAGAAGATCAACAAAATGAATGGAACACTTATGTATGTACCAAATGTTAGCACTATTGAGATCGAATGTAATATGTGGTCAAATAATTATGATCCAAGCTATCACTAGAATTATTTTATGTGTAGATTTAAATTATAGGAGAGAATATTATATAATAATTTTGAAGACGTGTATGTAATTTTATAGTGCATACCCTTCAATAATATACTAAAGAAACACCAGAACTTGTAGGTGACAAAAGTGGTGATATCAAGTCCTTGAAGATATCATTTCTAGTTTTAAATATTTTTCTCATATGAATTTTCAAGTGAAGGCCAAAGCTATGTGAGTAACAAAGATCAAATTAGTTCCAATATATTACAAAATCCTATTATCATTTATAAGTGAAGAATCTATTGGTGAAGCCTTGTACAAGAAACAAAGACACATCTAGACACTCATGAGATTTTTTAGAGGGTGAAGGATCTCAATAATGATGTCTTAAAGATTCAACTATTTGTAGTCACTCTTCTAGGAAGAGCACAAGACAAGTATTCTAACTTGAATAAAGGTGTCCCTAAAATAAAACTAGGAAAATATTAAAGAAAAATATCTTGGTAGAATTTGAGTATCCAAAAATGTCTCATAAAAATATTGTTATTTTTATAGATGATAAGAAACTCTTAAGAGAGATTTGTGCAAGCACAATCAATGATTGAAGGAGTTGTGTTCAAAAATTCCATAAAAATTGGCGATGCCATAAAGAGGCATTAGTTCATTGGAGCATTAACTATATAGATTCAAAGAGAACTCATCTAAGACACATTCCCTACACAAAAGAAGCACTAAATGCTACATTATTCATGAAAATGCTTTGTGAACTATCATATGACAAACCCTAAATTCAAAGCACAAATAGAACAAATGGTGGCTAGATGGAATAAATGGACAGAAAATAAGAATCATAATAGAATTGGGGTACCCAAGATTCACAAGAAAGTGTCATATTGCAAACAGTTATCTTGTGGTGAGAGCACAATAAATAGGTAATTATACAACATTTCCTAATCTTCCACATATTCTTGAATGTGATATTTTTCATGACAAGCATTCTAAATCATCTTGCACTTTATTACAAAAAATATAAAGGGTAAATGTTGACTTTCAACTTTGAAGGTTATTGTTGTGCTACTTATTACATGAGCTCATGCAGAGTGGTAAATTCCTTAGGGGAGCATTGTGGAAACATTATTATGATGAAACACAACTTATAAAATATTTAAGGAAATATAATATGTTTCATAAAATTGAAATCAAGGATATAACCAAGGTTATGTCATGCAAAATGAAGGATATCAAAGCTAGGATGTTGGTTAGTACGGATGTGGGAGATGATAGGATGGTAGTAATGGTCACAATAATAGCTAATTTTTAGTTGTATTGAAGTAGAGCACACTTCATGTAAGTGTGGAAACATTCCTTTTTAATTGTAAAATAATTAAATTATTAGTTTAGCTCCTAAACATATTGTTTTAGGGTTTAGGGAGTAGGGAATTTGTACACTAGCTTTACACTTTAGTGTTTTTGTAATCCAAAAATTATGAACTAGTTATATTTTCCCTAATCCCTAAATCCTAAACCCTAACATTTTACCCTACAATCCCTAATCCATAAAAACATAAGTTTTAACCCTAAAACACACAAGAAAATTTGAAAAATAAACTTAAAAACATATAGAAAAAACCCCTTCCTGCCTCAATAAATAATCAACTAGAGTCATTAACAAAGGAGAAGATTCTAGACAAATTTTTGGGGCCAAAATGTGGGTCACTATTATTAACAGTGCTATAAACATATCCTTAGTTGTAGGAAAAGTAAAGTTACACATTTTAGACATCCACCAACAAACATGTGTCCATTTAGTTTTTTTTCCCATTATTAAATATGTATATGTTAGTAAAGGATTTTTGTTACTTATCAATATATGCTTAGGTTTGACACTTTGAACCATAATAGGTCTCCATTTTTCAAAAGTGGGTGTATGAGTTAAACAAAATGGGCACCCTTTCCTTGTAGAACTTTTTGTCCCTATAAAATTTACCCTCAAAGTGGACCCAATATCTTGTACTTAATAAATTAATCGTAATGCAAAGACCACCCAAATATATATAACATTGTTACATCAATACCAATAATATTGTATGATTCTCTTGTATTATGTATATAGCTAAAAATATGCAAATCTTTATTTTATTAATCTTTTTATAAACATGATGAAAATGGGTGGCTTGAAAAATTAAAACCTAGAATACTAATGAATGGTAATATAAAATATATATTTGAATAATTTTGATTTTAATTTTTTCTATATTAGTGGTGAAAGACCTAGTGATATAAATAATTATTTGACCTCTTCTAGGATGAATTCAAACCTACACATACAAAGACACAATCACAAGTGTCAAAATTTTGATATGTCCTATGTTGATCCACTTACTATTTCATACAAAATTAGGTCAATGTCAAATTGGTCTCAAGTAGTCGAGAGATGTCTTCATGATTGTTCATTTTTTTGTTAATTGCTACAACTTTAGAAGAACCTAAAATATAAGTACATTGTGAGGGCGGGATAGTACCATAAAGGGTCTCATAATAGGCCATTTTGGAAGCACTATAATAAGTTATGGTGTAACTTAGCTAGAGGTAGCCACTTGGTCCACTATCCCTTTTTCTTAGATGTAAATCAACACAAATAAGTCTTAAGGAACATTTTTACAATCTCTATTTGACCATCACTATGAGGATGATAAGTTGAAATCAAGGTCAATAAAATTTCCTACAAATTAAACAAATCTTACCAAAATATAGTAACAAAGGATGGATCATGATCAATGACAATAGGATTAGGCATTCCCATGGAGTTTGAAGACTAAATCCAAGAAGTGTTAAGAAAACATAATGACATTATAAGGGTGAGGTAGTGCACATATTTGGTCAAGTAATCAACCACCACTAAGATGACCTATATACCACTTAAGAGTGCAAGACTCACAATAAAATCAATAGAAATATCAGCCCAAGCCTAATTAAGGATAAGAAGTAGCTACATAAATCTTATGGATATGAGAGTTTCCCATTCACTCCTTTAGACATACACCACATTCAACTACAAATGCATTTACATATTGCTCATGTAATCTTCCCAAAATAAATCCTACTCCACACAAATGTAGGTCTTCAATAAACCTAACTGTCCTATAGTTGGGGAGGAGAGAAACTCCATTATTAACTAGGGATTAAGCACCAAATTTGGAAGTAAATAAATATGATCATGATAAGTGAGGACTTAGCCTATCTAGCAAAATCATGATACTGATTTTCATTCCAACTTTTGAATGGTATCTTAAACTACATAGTTAGTATCTCATTTATTTAATTGGGAAATAATATGAAAAGAAATTATAATGATCCTTCCTCTTCATATTGGAATGAAAGGGCATTTACTTCCATATTTTCCTTACTCTTCTTGTAGGAAATATCATAGTCATATTGATGCATCTTTGCCACCCATTTTTATTGTTTCAAGGAGACTCTTTGCTACAAAATATATTTTATCTAGAACTTATATTAATACAAATTAAAATAACAAACCAAAAAAACCTATAAAAAATCCTAAAAAAACATCCACGTTTCGCATACATGTCTACCAGCGCACTTGCAACTATATCTTCTGATAAAAATCCCCCTTCATGCTTTTATGGACATTCTTACCTTGTTCCAAAGCTCCCATTTGGCACAGGCAGGGAGGACGTCAACAAAAGTTGTCGAGTCTGGATTTACACCTACCAGTTGCATATTCTGAACCCTTCAACAAATCCATGCTGTGCATATTCTACAGCGATTGCATTCCATACAGCTTGCACCTGCACGCAAAACACCCACAAAACAGAGCCCTAACATTGGATTAATTGAGCGGGAAGGGAGAGATATTTAAATTAAAATTATGCACAATTTAAAAGTAACCGCGGGCGGCAACGTTTAGAGTAGTCACGGTTAAGCTGAAACCGGTAGCTGATATATTATTTATGGAAAAAAAATAGACCGTACGGAGTTAGGAAGGTCGGAAAAAAGACCGGCAAAGACCGGCAGAACGGAGTCAAAAAGTCATGAAGTCAAAGGGCTTAGTGTGTGACGTTTAAGCCCAGCCTAAAAAGCTTAGCTGAGAGTTTTAAATAAATAAATAAAATACCACTAAATTTATATAAAAATACCTCAGAAGAAAATGGAAGGCAAGCACAACATGACAAGAATCCAAATATTTTATCAATATGTGCCAGGTGCCAAATCGTCCAGCAGATATTTTCCAATCTGCTGTTACGTTCCATGGTGTTTCGCATGGCCACCACCTGCAAGCAAAGAAAGCAATTTCGATTAAACCATCCAATCCAACTCCAAATCCTTAAAAACCCATATGAACCCATGAAAAGCTATTGAAGAAACCCTTAAAAACCTCTCAGAGGCATTTAATGGCTTCATTAAAACAACAGTTTCAGCTCAATTGCTCAGTAAAGGATAAACAAACAAGGAAAATAAACCTGTATCCATGTCCGATGGAGGTCAGATTCATCAAAGCCGGAAACAACTTCCATATATCGAAAGGATCCCTCTTTAAAGAGAAAGCCACGGCAGCTACTACTCGCAAGAGGCACCACTATAGAAAAATCTCTTGTATCAATAAGAGCCGCTTCACCAGGATCTGAAAGAGCACGAGGTTAAAAGCACAGCAAACACTGACTATTTTTAGCTACCACTCGCTCCACTTCTCCGTTTTAATAAATGAAACTCCCTCTTTTAACTTCCACGACCATCACTATAATTAGCCCCATTAATCCCTTCGTATAAACATTTCGTTTATTCACCTTCATTTTATTCGAACAGCGGTGAGGATTTCTTGTGAGGCTGAGAAAAAATATCGTTATTTTTTTAAAAACTATTTGAATATTTAGAAAGGCTGCGATTTTAAATTAATAGTGAGATTAAC
Organism: Sequoia sempervirens; assembly: GCA_007258455.2. Lineage (NCBI taxonomy): Eukaryota > Viridiplantae > Streptophyta > Pinopsida > Cupressales > Cupressaceae > Sequoia > Sequoia sempervirens. Next base: position 198,659,052 of record VDFB02270651.1, read on the forward strand.
CCACTTATTTTTATATACACACTTATCCCATAAAACAAATGCCATTGTAAAAAGCCTCTGGACGTAAAAACTTAAAGGTTGTTAACCGACAACTTAAAATATGTAAATTGCATTTCCAAGAACAATCTAGTGGAAGTAATTTTCCTTACATTAATAATAATAATAATAATAATATTATTTTATAGTCCACGCTACCCGGCAATCTGTTTTTGGGTCTACAGACAGCCTACAGCAATATGGGACTCCTCGTACTCCCAATATTGAGGGAGGCACCTAACTCGTGCTCCACAATACGAGGTGTACATACCTTACCCCCTGCAGGATTTGAACTTGTGACCTCTCTTTCAAGAGTACAAGTTCTCTTTCAAGAGTACAAGTTCTCCACCATTGAATCGGGACAAAGAATAATACAAATTAAAGGGCGGCCAACAAGAGAAAACAAAATATAACATTATTATATATATTATACGTAAGTCTTACGTATGTACCTACGTAATCACCCACATTTATTATTTGCGTGTTACGTTGAATATGGCGTCACACAAATAAGTGAGTCACTAGTGAAAGTAGTACATAATTAATAAAGAAAGCTTAGACGAAGGGTTGTCATTATCGCTTCCTCGCTTTAAAACTCAGCGGAATTCAATGTTAGGCATCATAATTTCCGAATAACGAGGACGACTTATACGATATCTCTCCGGGTGAGCAAAAATAGCAGAGGCGATGTGTAATCGAGCGGAGGCCGCGAACATGTTGGAAATAATTTCCCAGTTTCTGCTTGGGGACGATGACTCCTTTTCACCTCCCTCTCTGGGGATTTTAGTGGAGAAGGAACAAAACTCTGCAATTCCAATACACGAAGAAAGTTTCTCTGATTCCTCCCCGACTGTTCGTCCTTCGAATGCCGTTTCGCAATCTACAGTTTGCGGCCACAAGCATCTGTCAAATGACAGTAATAAAACATTGGAGGAAGCTGCAAGCAGCGGGGGGAAATCAGTTAGTCCATCAGTAGAAAAGGAAAAAGGCGCAGCGATAGTGACGTTGTATAAAGAGGGAGAAAAGCATTACAGAGGAGTGAGGCGAAATAAAGGGAGGGGAAATTTTGCTGCCGAGATAAGAAACCCTGATAAGAAAGGCTCCAGATTTTGGCTTGGCACTTTCGCTACGGCGGAAGCTGCTGCCGCCGCATATGACCGTGCGGCATTTAAAATGCGCGGTAGCAGAGCTATTCTTAACTTTCCCCTGAATGTTGAGTCGGGATGTTATGTAGATTCGTATTTTCAATCTCCCACTTCATTAAGCTTGTCAAATAAAAGAAGCAAAATAAGCAAAGATGAAGGGGAATATCCCTAAAAATAAACATTTTTCAGTTAAATGCTTTATAACAATCTACCAATTATATTCATCAATTGTGATGATTAAAAATTGCATTCTTTCAATTATTGATAATAATAATAAAAAGTTCTTGTACAGTATTCAAAATCAATTCACGTTTTTTGAAAAGAATCTTATTTCCAATCTTTATTAAAATACTAGGGTGACGCACACAATATTGTAACTGATTTTAACGATTTATAAATTTGACCAGAACATGAAGTTTGGTTTGAACAGGTTCAAAATATTAAAACGAAGTGTTCGAAAAAGAGAGAGTGATGTATTAATGATGACGTCCGATGATGACGTATGCGAGTGCAGGGCAAGGCATAACGTATGCATTCGCTGTAATAAATCAGGATTCTTATTATCATATTTTGGATTTCCTTATTTAAAAGGAAAGTTCAATGAACCTTATAGCGATAGGAAGCATGTTATTTGTTTACTACCCGGATTTTATTATTCTAAACCAACCTTTGATCTCCTATTATTAAAAGAGGCTACGTGTTCTATGACAATATCAGTTGCTTATTACTAGAAAACAATGTAAGCTTCTTTAAACAAGTTGAAATAATAAGAAAGGGACAAATGGGTGGCGAAAGCTATGTTGGGAAAGTTGTGTAAAATATTTTATATTCTGCAATTGAACAATAATTTTTAGGGGAGGTTGCATTTTATATCTTATATTTAATATGAATAGTAATGGAGAATAATTATTTAGTGAGTACATAATTTATTGATTTGATTAAAAGTACGTATGTAATATCTTTTGATAATTATAAATTTTATTTAGTATTTTAAAATTATAAAATGTATAAAGTATATGTTATAAGATAACTTGTTTGAGAAAGGAATGGGACCATCATCAAGTTATTTGAGCATTTATTATTTGTGTATTGATTATTTCTTCTTGGGACATTAAATAATGTTCATAAAAGTGGTTTGGAAGTTTCTAGTGAGCTTCCTCTTTCTTGTTGCACTTTTTCTTATAAATAAGAGACTTTAGATGAAGTAATTCATCAATTGTTGAGCATTCACTTGATGTCTTCTACTTAATCATTATGAATTCAACTTGGAGATTGGTTCGCATTGTGTCTTAAGAAGACCTTGATGAATAGAGTGGGCCATTTTGCTCTCATTTTTCATAGGCTAGTCTCATGGGTGAAGAAACCAGCAATCACAAAGATATAATCAAACTCAGTGAACACACCAAAAAACTATATGCAATCTACCTATTTATTAGATAGTCAAGGGTCTCCTTATAAAGGAGAAATATCTAAGTAGGAGGTGTTGAGGTGTTTCAACACCTCTCTATTCTAGAAACTAGCTAAGCAAAATATTAAGAAAATATTAGCCTGCACAATAAATGCCTAAATAGGCTTAGGTCAGCCTGTGTGTAGCATGCCATTAATGAATACACTGACACCCCCCCTTAAGCATAACTTAGGTGGGCATGGATTAAATGGATCTCGACTACTAGCCTGGTGAGGTACCCATGTACAATGCAATCTCTCTAAAAAATAGAGTAAGATAGAAAACCTAGTGGGAAAAAACTATCATCTAAAAAAAGAGAGAACTCGAAAAGACTAGAAAGCCCCCCAAGGATGATGATGATGCTGATATAGACCGCACACCAAGAAGAGATCGTAGATGAATGAACTTGCTCTTAGTGAAGGGTTTGGTGAGGATGTCAGCAACCTGCTTTGAAGATTGGCAAAAGACTAAGTCGATGATCTGACCATGAATCAACTCTCGAATGTAATGCATATGAATCTCAATGTGTTTGGTTCATTGATATTGAACCAAATTCATACATATCTGAATAGTACTTTGGTTGTCATAATAGATGACTATAGGTTGCCTAAAAGGAGTACCAAACTTAGAAAGAATTCCTTGAAGCCATATAGCCTATGTAGTTGAGTTAACAGCCCCCTTGAACTCTACCTCTATGGATGATATAGCAATAGCATTATGCTTCTTGCTAGACCAAGTGATAGGACCTGAACCAAGTGAAAAGCTATAACCTGAAGTGGACTTATGATGCTCCGTGTCACCAGCCCAATCTGAATCTATATAACCAATCAAGTCAAGTGATGAACCAATTCTGTAGTGAATCCCAAACCCAAGAGTACAATGAAGATAGTGAAGGATCCTCTTAGCTGCTTTCCAATGCAACTCATGAGGTTTCTGCATGAATCTCGAAACCATGTCTACTACATAGGCAATGTCTGGCCTAGTATGAGTCAAGTATATAAAAACTGCCAACAAGTTGTCGATACAATGTAGCATCAACCAAAGATGTAGTATAGGAAGTCTCAAGCTTGACTCCAAAAAGAAAGGGAGTCTAAGATGGTTTACAAGCAGTCATATGAAACTGTGCAAGTAGATCAAGAGTATACTTGGGTTGTGCAAGAGTAATCCCTAAAGCTGACTGTGAAATCTCGATTCCAAGGAAGTAGTGCAATAAACCCAAGTCTATCATGTCAAATTTATCTTGAAGTGATGTCTTCATTGTTGGAATGGTAGATGAAGTACTCCCAGTAATCAAAAGATCATCAACATATAGAACCAGTATCAAAAGTGAATCATCCTGCCATAGTAGATACACATTAGGATTATAATGTCATCTAGTAAAAATTGAAGATAGGAGGTAGGATTCCATCTTGGCATACCAAGCTCTAGGAGCTTGTTTAAGGACATAGAGAGATTTCTTAAGTCTACAAACTAAGGATGACTCATAAACAAAACCTGGTGGTTGTTCTAGGTAAATATCCTCCTAAAGGTCTCCATGAAGAAAAGAACTCTTCACATCCATCTAATGTACATTCCATCCATGTGATGCGGCTATAGCAAGTGTGAGTTTGATGGAAGTCATTTTAGCAACTGGTGTAAAGGTTTTTGTATAGTCAATGCCTGTAATTTGTGAAAAACCTTTGGCTACCAATCGTGATTTGTACTTGTCAACTGACCCATCTACTGCAAATCTAGTTTGATATATCCACCTACATCGAACTATCTTCCTTCCCTTAGGAAGTGAAGTCAAATCCCAAGTGTGATTTATAATCAAGGAATCATATTCCTCATCCATATCAATATCACACTTTGGTATGTCTGATGCCTCTCTGAATGTTTGTGGATTAGAAACTAAAGTAGAGAAGGCATGTAGGCCCCCCTCAAAATCTACTTGAATCAGTCTATCATCTACTGAATCATGTACTCTTGTATTTGTCCTATGTGTAGTGTAAGATGTGGGTGATTCTGGTGCATATATATCAACTTCTAATGCAATCCTTGAACTAGATGAAGATGAACCCTCATCACCATGAGAACTGGAAGAAGAAGATACTACAATAAGAATCTATTGAGAATGATCTAAATCATCAGCATTGTAATCAGGATTTGAAGAGTCCACAATATGTTGAGAAGTGTCAAGTATAGTTTTAGGAGATGTTTCTTGAAACTTAACACTTCTCTCAATAAAAAAATCATGTGTGGTAGGGTGGAGTAGGTGATAGCCTTTTACACCATCTAGATATCCCACAAATATGCAAGGTTTGGATTGAGGATCCATAGCCTTGCATTGCTCTTTTGGAATGCGAGCCATGGCATGCGAGCCAAAAACTCTGAAATGATCAACTGCTGGTTTCCATCCTTTCCAAGCTTCAAAGGGAGTGGCACCCTTTAAGGCTTTATGCGGAATTCTATGTTGTATGTAACATGCATAGTTGATTGCTTCTACCCAATATGATGGTGTGAGGCTCTTAGAGTGAATCATATAATTAGCCATCTCTTTTAAAGATCTAGTTTTACATTCTGCAACACCATTTTGTTGTGGGGTATAAGGATCTATTCACTGTAGATCTATCCCCTTTGATATACAAAACTACTCAAAACTATTGTTGACATATTATCTCCCATTATCTATTCAAAGAACCTTGATGACTTTCCCTAATCATTTTTCTACAAGAGCTTTGAAATCTTGAAAAGACTCAAACACTTCTAATTTTTGTCTAATAAAGTAGACACATGTAACATGTGAGAAATCATCAATGAAGGTGAGAACATATCTAGCCTTTATAAAATATGGATGGCGAAAATCCCCTAAAGCATCACTATGAACAAGTTCTAAAACTTGTGTTGCCCTCCTTGATTTACATTTGTCAAATTTTGCTTCTGGATGCTTGCCAAGTGCACAAACCTCACAAAGTTCTTTAGAAAATTTAACCTTAGGTAATCTCTTAACCATATTTTGTTGACATAGTTGTTCAAGATAGCAGTAGTTAAGATGGCCAAACTACTCATGCCATAGTTTACTAACTTCATCTGAATGAGTTAGTAGTGCTTTTGGAGAAATATCTATGGAAAAATTGGAGAAGCAATATAATCTAGATTTGTAATTTTCCTCTCCTATTGCTACCAAATTGTTGCTTTGTAATTCTCTTATCTCAACTAATTCTAGAGAGAACTATACTCTCATGCCCTTCCCTAAATGAGTTATTTGATATACTGAAAGGAGATTAGTTGAGAGTGAAGGTACACTTAGAACATTGGAAAATGTTCCTCCTTCAACTTCAACAGACCCTCTCCCTTTTACCAATGCTGGAGTATCATCACCTAAGGTGATTGTGGACATACTTGATGGTTGTAAGGATGAAAAGACAACCTGTGAAGAACCCATATGGTGTGAAGAACCAGAGTCAAGAATCCATGATGGAGATAAAGATGCTTCAGCAACTAAGGCTTTTCCCTTTGATTTCTCTTTGTCCTTAGTATTATCTTGATTTGATGAAGATGCCTTGATAGAATCAGGTAGCCCTATATTATTCTTTTTGATAATTTTTTGTAGAACTTCAATTTTTTTCTTCATGTAGTGTTGTTCATCATGTCCAAGATTTTTACAAAAGGTGCATGCAACTCTCTTTTTACCTTGAGAGTCCTTTTTGGAGTTGTCAATTTTGTTTTCTTTCTTAACTTCCTTGTCTTTTTTAGTGTTCTTCTTCTCCCCTTTTGAATTTTGTGGCATTTCATTCCCTGCAAGGAGGGCTTGAGGTTTCATAGACTTCAAAGTACCCATTTGAATTAACTTTTCTTGCTCCCTTGTGAGGTTAGCAATGAAGTTATCAAATGTGGGAATTGACCATGAGGCTCCAAGAGCCCTTTTAGTAGAGTGGAAAGTTGATACAAACACAGAAAATTCTAGACCTAGATTGGAAAGTATAGAAAGGATTAATTGATCCTCTTTCTTGTCAATTCCACAATCTTTTAAGTGCAACTTCAAGGATTTAAATTTAGTAAAAAGTCTTGTAAAGTTGATAAATTCCTAGGACTAAGACCTAAGAGTTTATTTTCTAACTCATGGCTTCGAAGTTCATCTATTTTCCCAAATAGTTTTTAAGACCTTCCCAAACTTGGTTGGGTTTTTTCAAGTTCTCAACATGGAACAAAAAATTAGGAGATAAGTTTAAACATAGGAAACCAAATGCTTGATCACACTTATTGAAAAACTTTTCTTTGTCTTTAGCTGCATTAAGTTCTTTCTCTGTTCCCATAGTTACCCTATATAAGCCTTTGTTCTTAAGTACAATAATTACTTTCACCTTCCAATCATGATAATTAAAAGGTGTTAAGGGCACTGTAATAACATTAGATTCCATAATGCTTTGAGTTAGATAGCTCCTTAAAGAAATTAGAAATGCGTGCATGAGTGAAAAAACACAACACAAGCACTTCTTGAGGAAGTGTGAAAATGAACCACACACAACACACCCCTTGATTATTTTGTTTCCCTCCCCAATTTGGCACTTTATAAGTTAGTGCATGAAGCTCTAATAATTTCCCCCTTACAAATTTTAATGTTTTATCACAATTGATCAAATAATTAATGTTTGTAGTGATAATTGACTAGATTTGCATAAATTGTGTTAAATGCAATCTATCAAAAGAAACCAAAAAAGTAAGATAAGTAAAATAAGAGGGAATAAAAAGAGTCATGGAAATGAAAAAGAGGTAAACGGGGTCTCCAAAATGGGCCTGAGACAAATTAATGCCAGCACATTCAATGCACAAGCTCTTCTTGGATGGGTGTGAGATGTATGAAGGGGCAGACGTCTCTATGAAGTCCCCTTAATATGTTGCCTATGATTCCTATGAAGGGGTAGAGAACAAAAGGTTAAATCACACAGCAAAGACCTCAGGAAACGTGCTTTCAAAGACACCAATCGGCTTGCCTCAGCGAATTTGAGAGTTTGGCTTATCCCACATCCTCACCAAGACTATAAGTGGAGGAAATGATGACAGATTTGAAAGTCCTGTGTGGCAATGATAAACCCCAATCGCAGGTCTCCAAAAACAAATCGTAGCCTCCAAAGACAAGTGACCTCCTCGACACAGGCAGATCTTGTGCTGATATATGGAGCGCTGCAGGCATGCAAGGTGCCTTCCAAAAAATTCAATCGCACCCCTTCCAATCGCAGCCCTCCAATTCCAAATTGTGGCCTCCCTTTGTAGTCACGCAGGCTGGTGTTTAAAAAAATACCTCAAATTATAGGATTTGTAGCTAAAATTCCACAAGGTACATCCTCCCGAGTCTACAAAATGCCATGTGAGGGGTTGCAGAATGAGGGGTTTTTGCGCCTCAAAGGATTTCCTTTGTGTGTGGGCTGAGGGGCACTCTTTGTGTTGCTCTTCACATTGAGACAATTTTTTTCATGACCTGCAAACAATGTAAAAAATGGGGGACAAAAATATCGTGGCTCTACAAAAAATAGTGCCTCTGTGAGCAGAGGAGTCACTTTTTTAGCAAAGATTACACCACGGTGATGAGGTTGTTTCCCGACAGCTATGAGATATGTAGATTGACTCCAAATAATATCTCAAAATGCTTTAGAAACACCTAACCATTTTCATGCAATCACACAACAATGCAGATAACAAAATACAATAAATTCATTCAACTATGGCTTACAACTATCTCCATCTTGCTCTGATACCATGTAGAAACTAGCAATCACAGAGATATAAATCAAGCACTGTGAACACACCAAAAACTGTATACAATCAGCCTGTTTATTAGACAATCAACCTATTTATTAGACAGTCAGGGGTCTTCTTATAAAGGAGAAATATCCAAGTAGGAGGTGTTGAGGTGTTTCAACACCTCTCTAGTCTAGAAACTAGCTAAGTAAAATATCAAAAAAAAAAAGGAAAATATCAACCTGCACAATAAATGTCTAAGTAGGCTTAGCTCAGCTTGTGTGTAGCATGCCATTAATGAATATACTGACAATGGGGATAGTAACAATAGTTGCTCACTATTGTTTAAATATTAAGAAAAGTTGTTGTACACCTTGTATAATACTTATAATGTAAATTAATTTATATTTTTGACACTTCTACGAAATAAAGGGATGTGTCCATCACATGGATTAGATATTCTTGGGGACACTATATTTTTATTAGATAAATAGACCACAATTATTAATCCCAAATTCTTTACTTTGTGCCTCATCGCATAGTAATCTCTTTCCCATGATCAAGAGAAGGAATAGACCTTTTTTATTCAACATGGAGGTTCTCATTAAAATCTTGGAATGAATGGAAGGAGGACCAAGCTCTATGGTACTGAAAATTAACCTTTAAGGAGGACTCATATTAGGTTTTATACTCCTAGACACCAAACTTGGAGCATAATTTAATAGTATTTGGAAGCACCTTATTAGTATCAACACATGCACAAAATATAGCAAAAAAAAATGTTTCATTAATTTTGTGACATCATCAATAGGCAAAAATAGAAAAAAAGAATCAAAAATACCTTGTATGATCTCTTTGCCTCAGTAATATAAAGGAAGCCCTATGAACCTAACCTAAATAGATATCTTGTTAAATATTTCTTGGTAGCATAAAAACTAGTAGACCATATTTTAAAGAAAATATCAAATTTACTAAGGAACCAAGGACCTCCTTGTAGGATTCTTGTACTTTTCTCAAGAGTTTGGAAGGAGAATATAAAAATACATTTTTTTATGGCAACAACCTAAAAATAAGTAGACACATGCCATCTTTTAATAGCCTAGCTAAGGACAACATCAATACTCAAGAAAAAGCCTAAAAGCCTCCCAATGAAGGCATTTCCTATGTAAGTAGAATCAAAACTAGTAGAACATCTTTTCAAGAAAGATCAAATTTACAAAGGAATCAAGTACCTCCCTGTAGGATTCTTCTACTTTCCTCAAGGGTTTGGAATGAGAAAAAGAAAAATACATTTTTATTGGCAGCCACCTAAAACTATGTAGAAACATGTCATCTTTTAACATCCTATCTATGGAAAACATCAATATTCAAGAAAAATCATAAGAACCTCCTAATGAGGTCATTCACATGTGACTAAAAGCTTTATCAACAACAAAATTAGGCATCTTCAACATAGTGTATCAACCATCCATGGAAAATGATGTTTCTCTTTAGTAAAAAACACGCGCATGCATGGTAGAATCACCAATCACCAATTCAAATAAAGAAACCTCTACATACAAATTAATCACATGTCTAATATCACACTCCTTCATGGCCAAACCATGGCTATAATCAAAATGTAGATTTATATTACAATCCTATAGAGACAGTACTACAATGGAACTCAATTGAGTAGAAACCTTCACTATCATCTCTACAAGATCCTCAAACCCTATCATAACCCATGTATTCTAATTCTATCATTAATCATGTCCCAATCCTTCACCTTGATCAAAATAATAGTAGGGAAATCACCGGGGAAATTAAAACTCTACATAGGCCCAAATCATGATGACCAATCAAAACAACATTGTAATATATGTCTATCAAGATAGCCAACCAAGCTCTAGAGCCCTAATATAAAGATAAATGTAAAGAGAATATCAACATGGCTAGACTAGATTATGTGTCTATCAAATAATGCAAATAGAATGACCATACACAATGAAATGATTAAGATTACGAAGAGAAACCCTTAATTATATAGTCCAATGTAATGCATAGGATAACATTAGATTATAAAAAGTATTTTAATCTTATGATATGGGACATACATTGATAATTATCCTATGTGTACCCTAATTAAACTTAATTAGACTAGTGTGAATATGACCTAGGAGGTAAACCAATTAGGTAATATCCTTGTTCACACAAAAAAAAATTGATGTCCTCCATGGAGGCATGTCTAACTACCACAATGAATTTTGCCCATTGTACCTTCAACTAATCCTCAATAAAAAACATTGTAGTGTTTCAACCTCTTCCACATCCCAATATCCAACCTGATTTTTCCCATCATCATCTAGTTCATCCTAAACCTCCGCATCTTTGAATATATTCTTACCCATAGAGGAATTAAAACCCCTTCTCTCACTTTTTCTCTTCTTCATCACAATTTTTTAGGATAAATATTTAATGTAGGTTGTACATTGGGAAAATATTTAATATTGGGAAAACTTAGTAACAAAAAGTAAATAATGGGTATGTGGTTTTCTAATCTATTAATTTTAGAGGCACATGGTTTATGTAATGGCACTTAGTGGCTTTGTGCAAGGCTATTTTTATAAAAGAAAGCACACATGAGTAGTTGTTGAGGTTGGCTCTCATACCTTTTGGCTTCTTTGCTAAGGTGATTGACCAAATTTGTTGCATATATGAGGTGAAAAAGCATGTATTGTGATGTATGTTTACATCATTCTAATTTCATTTTTCACATGGAGTGAAATTAGATATCTTAGTATTTTAGAAGACTTACATAGAGACTCCATAAGTGCATTATGATATTTATTCATGAGATAATGCAAAAAGTGTGTGACTACATTTGGAGGTTGAGTTTTTCTTCATGATGGTTTTCTTAAGATACATCTTGTGTCATATTGAAGCTATGTTTTTGTATTCTTCTACTTTGTGGATTCTAAACGTTATTTTGTATGTTTTCTCTCTTGACATTATGTGGGAATAATTAATAATGGTTTCAAAAAAAACTATTTGGTATCAAATTTTGGTTATCAAGTTGTGGGAGATCTCCCTAACATTGTTCACCCTTGGTATGAATAGATTTTTATGCATATTTTAATCCATGGCCTTACTAAAAATAATAAAATTCAAGGTTAGATGTGTGTTTGCGAATTTGTGTAGTAGATATAGGGTGTGATGAGGGTAAGTGCATTGAAATGGGGGACAAAAAAGGGGTCTTAAGTGGTGACTTTTTTTTTAAATTAAAAAAAAGTTATGCTCAAAATTCTTAGATGCAACAACAAAAAGAGTTGTAGTGGTCTAAATCTACTTTCTAAACTACTATTTTTTCAAATTGGTGAAGATTAAGGGATTTAAAAAGGGGGGAACACAAATTGATCATGTTTCTATCAAAAAATAACATAGGATATGGTGTGGTACCCCTAAAAATGTTAACTTTTTTTTAGTATATAAAAATTGTTTTAGTGACAAATTTGATAACACCATGTAATTTATGCCCTCTTTTTCTACTATTTTTGTAGTGAATATATGATTTTTAACTAATTTTGAAAGTGTACACATCTTGAAAAACATTAAATTAAATATGCTTCCCCTAAATTTTGTAGGACACTAGTCAAAAATTATATTTTTGGACTATGTATAGAATAGAGTCTAGTTTTTAAAACTGTAATTAATTTAAAATTTTGATGAATGGATAAAAACTGATTATGTATAGAATAGATTCTACATAAAAAAAATGAAAATAAATTTTTTATATCCAAGAGATTGTATGTTATGCAATTAATATATTCATGACGATGGATGAGAGAGGCAAGTGCAGATACATCACATGTGAAAGAGCATATTATTATATTTGTTGAGTCTACTGAGGTATTTCCAATTGAGATGCTTTTCATTGAGTTTTGAAAATCCCTAAGAAGAAATACAAATGAATATTGATTAAGCTCTCATCATTTTAAAAATACATGTAATTGGAAGCTGGTGGCACAAGAGGATGGAGGAATTTCCATCATTTCATGTCAAATTCTCACTTTGAAATGGTGCTTTGTATGGGAAACATTTTTACTTTCTATTTTTATTTCCTTTTATCTTTCCTTGTTGATGCTAATGGTTTTGAAGAATACATATATTGTGAAGTTTTAGTTTTAGAGATAAGTAAGGGATTTGGTGTTGAAACTCAATATGGATTGTTTCCTAGTGAGTTCATGAGAATTTGATTGATAATTATACCCTTCAAAGGGTCATGCGACAACTTGATGAAGCACTATGAGTGTAACTCAAGATGGATCAAGTTATCCAATAATTTAGTAATATATGTGATTCAAGAGTGTAGGGAGATGGTAGTTTGATAACTCAGGAATTCATCTTGGAGTTACACCCTTTTGAGGGTCATGAGGTAGCATGATGGAGTTCCACTTGATTCATGAGTTTTTCCTTCAAATAAAGATCTTCTTAATAATGTGTATTTATTTTACGTAATCAATAAGTTTTTTTATCTAAACCTTAAAGGGGGGTCTCTTGGAAAGGTGAAATTTGAGGTCCCAGGAGTCCATTTGCAAGAAAAATGTAGTAAAGGGAGAAATGTTAGCATATATTATTAAATTGTAGTTTTTGGTGGTTATACTTAGAAACTACACTTCCTCTTTATATATATTCATCTAGTCATTATAGATAAATAATAAATAATAAATTTTTACTCCCTTATTAAATAACTTAATAATATTCATAATAAATAACTTTCTCAACAAAAAATCTATTAAAGAAAATTAAAATATCTATAATTATCCTTTCATAAGTTAGCTCCATCATTGAAATAGAAAATTGCCTCACCAATTTTAGTTAATTGATCCACCTCTTTGAGCTAACTCCACAATCAATACAATTGACTGCTAATCTTTGATTGAATTTGAAATATCTATCCAAGTTTCAAAAATCTATAAATTCCCCCTTTCTATTATTTTCAAGCCGAATATTTATTTAAGTGTAGCTATATTTAATCATATAATGGTATCAATATACTAATAATAAGGGCATCCATATACCATTGAAGTATTTAATAAATCACTCCAATATTCTTAAATAACTATTTAGAGAGTTGGAATAAAACATTTTTAATTTATATGTTTTGATTAGATTAAAATTGGAAGGGCTAGTACCCATTACAGAATAGCCATAGAAGTAGAACAAGAACTCATGTGAGCAGTGAGTAAACCAAAAAAGTTAATAGAAACTAAAGCTTAAATAGTTTGACTAGTAGGAATAAAAAAAAAGAAACCCGCAAAGCCAAAACCAACACAAATCCACTAGACATCTATAGGTCTCCCAAAAGCTTGAGACCAGTGATTGCATTCAATTCCTAAGATAGGAAGTTGGAACTGGATATTCTTTTCAAAAGTCACAGGCCCTTGTTGAATGGATTGCGTATCCATTGTGATGTCATGAGATGAGGTGTCCACCTTCTTTCCCTTCTTCTATGTGAGACCATCATCCACACCTTCCACAAGCCACTTCCCCTGGCTCTTCCTTAACTCATCTTGAAAAACCTGAAGGGTGAGGGTCGTAGTCTTCATGGTTTCTTTGCTGTAGTCGGTGATAATCCTCAAGCACTACATGGTCTTCTCCTGGTTCTAGTGGATGGAATCAATCTTAGCCAATAAATTCTTCTTTTCTTCCTTAGTATCGACGATGGCCCAAAGATCATCCAACTCATTTTCCCACCTTCCCACCTCTCAAATGATTTGGAAAATGAAGTAATCATGTCCTAATGTGTCTTATTCTCCACCTCCCTAGCCCACAGGACTTGTTGTTCTAGAACCTTTCCTTCTAGAATTTGGATTCTTTCTTTAGGCATGATCAACTAACCCAAGATTCATTTCATAATATCCTTCTAAACATTAATAGTCTTTAAAATTTCATTCAATTTTTTTCTTAGGGGGTTAGAAGGAAGGCGAAGCAACCTAGGTTCAATACCAAGTTCCTCCAAATTGATGCACAAGTTGGGAGAATTTTGTGGGTTAGGGTGAATAGGAGAGTTAGTTGGGGTAAAATTCCATGAATCATCATCATCATCATCATTAGAGTTATTATAATTTTCAAACCTAGAAGACATGGGCATGGGTGTGGGCTCCAATAGGTGAGTGCATTTTAGAGGGACGGGGGGGTGGGGGACGGGTATTATCATTAACAGGGGCTTTACCCCTGGCTTGGGTATTATTTTTTTAATGTTTTATTATCATTTTTCTAACATTTCTTACAAAAATCAACATTCACATCCTCTACTTTATTAATTATATTATTTTAATATTAAATTTTTAATTAAATAATATATTTACTATGTTATTTAAATAACTTAGGAAGGCTACTTGCTAGATTTCTTCTTTTTCAGGTTGGCTAAAACAAAAAATTTGTGGCACTTCTAAATAAAATATTGGTAATTCAAGTTCTATAGGAATTACTAAGAATGAAGAAAAGAACATAGTTGCTACTTACTCTAGGGCTATTTTTTTTGAAACAAATAATTTTTTTAAAGTAGCCACTATTTTTGGAGTATAAAATTGGTGATTTCTCTTAACATTAGCTACTTACAAGTGGAAGTAGACTAAAAAATGCTCATTGATCTCTAATTAAATTGGGAATTTTATACCTATATTAATGATGCCAAAAAATGATACAAATTTTCTCAAGTTTAATATTAGGAATGCATTCATAGAAGGTCATAAGATTGCTAACAAAATGATTAATCTAGGAATAATTCTTACTGGTTAGATGGTTTGGAAAATATACCATAGTCTTCCTAGAAATAAAAATATTTTAATTAATAATTATTTCCATAAACACTAAAGCAAAGATATTAGACTAGGTGTTAGGATTATAAGCTTTTCATAGGTGTTTGGTTAGATTCTTGTCATCCTTTATTTTATAATAAATTCTCATATTTCTCACATTTCTACTTGGATAATTATATATTGGCTTGTGTGTCGAGTTATGGTTTTTAGCTTGAAAAGATGTACACTATCAAACATTTATCATCACATGGCGAAGGCTCTTGGTTTTGCATCTAGTGGTGTACTTTCATGCCCTTATTTTTCTGAAAGGAATTTTAGGATCAAATTGGAATTTGAAACCTTGCTATACTATGTAGAAGCTTTGGATTATGATTTCCCTTGGTGCCCCTTAGTGAATAGTATGTGAGAACAATGTGTCTAGGTGGATTTTATGTTATGTGAATTCCTTAAAATTAATGAGAAACTTTGAAAGAATTTTTTCAATGGTAGGGATTATTGCTACTTAAATAATCTTATGGGCCACAACACTACCTTTTAAGTGCAATTCACGAAATATTTGAAAGAGAGGAGAGTTACTATTATAAATGTTAAATTTATTAACATTGAAGACTTTACAACTCTATCTATTGGCTTGAGGATTGAGGGGATTAAATTCAAGTTGGTTGGAAATTCTAAACATAAAATGTTGATTAATATTTTCCCCTTGGGAGAAGAGAAGGTGGCAAGGCTCCAAAATGGCTATATAAGGGTTGACCTTTCCAAACCTTGGGAAGAAGTAAGTATTTATCTCTTCAAATATTTCACCCATGAAAAAAGGTATGGTTGTATTTTCTCTTACCATTTTATTATACTAGATAATTTAAAACATCTTTTTGTTGTTAATTTCTTCCATTTTTCTTCTTAATTCCCTACAATAGTCAATGAAGGAAGTTCTTCTTTATGTGTTCAAAATTCCCATCCACCATGTTCCTTTATTTCACTCTAATCTTTTCACTCTTGTAATTCACTTGCCCCTCGACGATTATGCCTAATAGTCTAAATATTGTGGACATGCCGAATCCCTCCCCTACTAAGTAGATTAAAGGGTTAGTTCTACCATTTAAATAAAATCCCTTGCTATTTTCCTTGCCTCACCTAAATTTATGAGTAATACCCTTACTAAGAAAATAAAAACCTTGATTTCTCACCACCACTTCCTTCGCTCTACTTGCAAATCTAAGCTTTCACCCATCATCTTATGTTCCACAAATTCCTCCTGCTCCAATGAAATATCTTTAGATCTCACCTATTATGTGGAAGATAACTCAAAATATTATCTTCTTACTAACCCATGTATTATGCATTTAGATGAACCTTAAGCCTCAATGTCAAACAAAGTTAAGATTATTATTCCTATTTAGTAGGAGAACCCCCAATTTGAAGCTTTATACACCCCCACCATGGCTACCCACAACTTCATGTAAAATTTCAATTCAACTTGATTGCTTACTCCTTTAGGCCCTACTATTGGTCACACTAATATTCATGTTTCTCTTAAGAATAAATTGAAGAAGAGAAAACAATTCCTTTTGACTCATTCATAATGTAGATAATTCTCCTTTTGGTATGTCCTTGATTGCTTGGAAGAAGGTATTAACACTTAAAGGTGTGTTTCTTGTTGTTTACTATATAAGATGGTCTCTAAGATCAAGGCTTTATAATGGGCTCTAAAAGATAAAATTGATAAGATGAATTCCAACATAACTAATATTATTAGCAACAAGGACATCATTGCTACTTCTTTCACTTCCATTACATCTTGCAAAAAATAGGTTATGATAAGCTCTATTAGCAATATCATGGTTTTCCACCCATAAATTGAAAATATCAAGAAACAAATTCAACTTTCCACTCCTCATAGAAACCACAAAGGAAAAACTATTCTAGATTAGTTACAAATGTAAACAACAAAAAATGATACTACCTCCAATTTGGAGAAAATAAAATTAATGATGGATGAGCTAGAGGCTATTAGATGTCTCAAGGACCTCAATATTATGCAAGGTAACAATTACATTACCTCTTTTCTTTGTTTTATGTGTTATTATTTTTTATTATTTTTGAGACTATGCATACTCTATATCTTATAGAACCTAGTTTTGCTAGTCTTTTGTTATTTTATATTAGATGGGGGAGGTGGGTGGGGGGTGAGGGGGGTTCTTATAACCCTCTTTTTACGTAATCAAAAATATATTTTAATAGATAATATTTAAAAAAAAACCTTAATAATGTTCAATTAATCATATTAGAAAACATATCCATAAACAAACCTCAATTATCTATTTAAAAGAAAACCATCATCTCAATTAAAGAAATTGGTTTACTTAATGAAACATTAAATGAATATTTTGTGATTAAAAAAAATGAATAGTAGTCTCTTTCAGAAATGAATAATAATGTATTTTATTTAATCTTTTCAAGGGTTTATTAAACTATCATAAATTTTATACCCAATTTCTTTATATACATCGCAACATTAAATTTCGAGGGTTGTTAAAAAAGCTGCATTACGCATTTGCCTATGTCACTCATGTACCCATGTGCCCACAAAAAACATAAAATAAAAATACATAAATATCTAGAAGTGTCTTTAACTTTTTGAAACTTAATTTTATTTTTCAGTTACGCATCTGCTCGTGTCACTCCCATATTTATATATTCTATCTTTCCCTCGTCGGTCGCCATTTTGTAACGTGTTTTTCGTGGAAAGCGCAGTCGGAGTGTCTCGAAGAAAAACTGGTAAAACTTGTACAGAGAACGAAATTTCCAGGATGATAGAGGAAGCTTAATCATAACACAGTCATTGTCGATTCCTCTCTTTAAATCTCCAAAGGCTTCAACGGTCAGACATCAAAATTTCTGAATAACGTGGAGGACGCCTGTAATTTATCTCGGAGTTAGCAAAAATAGCAGAGGCGATGCATAATCAAGCCGACGAAGCAGCGAAGACTGCGAACATGCTCGAAAGAATTTCCCAGTTTTTGCTTGGGGACGATGACTCCTTTTCACCTCCCTCTGTAAATACAACCATTCCAATTTCAGCGGAGGAGCAACAATTCTCAGCAATTCCAATACACGAAGAATGTTTCTCCCATTCCTCCCCGGCTCTTGGTCCTTTGAATACCTTCTCACATTCTACTGTTTCTGGCCACAAGCATCTGTCAAATGACAGTGATAGAACATTGGAGGAAGCTGCAAACGGGGAGTGGAAATTAGTTAGTACGTCAGTAGAAAAGGAAAACGGGGCAGGGGCAGTGACGTTGCATAAAGAGGGAGAAAAGCATTACAGAGGAGTGAAGCAAATTAAAGGGAGGGAAAGATTTGCTGCAGAGATAAGAAACCCTGATAAGAAAGGCTCCAGATTTTGGCTTGGCACTTTCAATACGGCGGAAGCTGCTGCCGCGGCATATGACCGCGCGGCGTTTAAAATGCGCGGTAGCAGAGCCATTCTTAACTTTCCGCCCAATGTTGAGTCCGGATGTTACGTAGATTCGCATTCTCAATCTCCCACTTCATTATGCGTGTCGAATAAAAGAAGCAGAATAAGCAAAGATGAAGGGGAACATTCCCAAAAGTAGACATTTTTCAATTAAATGCTTTATAACAAGCTACCAATTATGCTCATCAATTGTGATGAAAAATTTAAAAAAATGTATTCTTTCAATTATTGATAATAATAATACAAAGGGCTTGCAGAGCATTCAGAATCAATTCACGTTATGTGCAAAGAATCTTTATTAAAATATTGAAATGACAGAATATTGTAACCGATTTTAACTTTGTATAAAGTTGACCAAAACATTAAGTTTGGTTTCAGCGGGTTCAAAATATAAAAACTGTGTTCGAAGAAAAGACGGCGATGTCTTAATGATGACGTTGGATGATTACGTGAGTAAAGTGCCAACGTTTGTCCTAATATTAAGATTTTTATGATCATTTTTTATTAGAATTTATTTTGTTTTATAATATTTTAATAATTTTAACTTTCTATTGATATAATATATATTATTATATCAATTAAGTGGTTAAAAATTTATTTATTTTCATGAAGATAGCATAGTAATAGAAACAATAAAATATTGAGTTTAACAGATCAATCATATTATATTCTTTTTCTTTTGGTAAAGTCAAAATGTTAACATTCTTTTAAAACTTAGTAATTAGAGTAAATAAATGAATCATGGACATTACAATAAGTATAATAAAAAAATATAAGCCAATAAAAATAAGAGTTAAGAGATATCAGCCAATTAGATTATTGCTAATTTATTATTTTAATATTATTGATTATAAAATTTATATATAGACTATGTAAGTAATAAATATTTATTTTATATAAAAAATAATAAGATATAATTGATTTAGAGATATAATTGTACAATAGTATACTTGACAAAAGAAAGTAGTAGAAAGAATAGTATAACTAACCCCAAAGTGAAAGGAAGAATGTTATTTGTTTTATGCTTCCATTTTATATATCCTATCATAAGAGAATCGTCGAGTTTGATATCAATATTTGTTTCTTAGTAAAAGAAAACAATGTAAGTTTCTTTCAACATGCTAAATGTAATAAACAAAAATGGGTAGTGGAAGTTATGTTGGAAAAGTGTTCTATAAAATATTTTATATTGTTTAATTGGGTAATATTCTTTTATTAGATTATATGCAATATTTTAAATGTGTTTAGCATTTGTGGAATACAAGATCATGATTTATGGAGTATATAATTAATTGAACTAATTGAAAGAAAAATTTAAGTCTTTTGCTAATTCTAAACTGCATCTAGTATTATAAAAATATGTACTATTTAGGGGGCATGTTGCAACACAACTTACTGGAGGAAGCAAAGGGATCACCATGTAGTTACTTGATCATTTACTATTTGTGTATCAAGTGCATTGATTATTTTTCTTAAAGTGTTATATAATGGTTGCAAAGGTGGCTAGGAAGTTTCTAGTGGGTTTCCTCTTTCTTTTTATCTCTTCCTCATTAATAGGAGGCTTGGGATGAATTCATTCATCACTTATTGATCATTCACTTGATCATCTTGTAATTTATCATTATGAGAGGAGCTTAGAGTTTAGCTTAAATTATTTGTTTAGGAGATCCTATGGAGAATGGAGTGGGTCATTTAGCTCTCATTCATTCTTAGGCTAATTTCATCGGAAGATTATAATAATTTCTCACAATCATAGATTAAGATCACATATTGCATTATTTCCTCCAAGGTTCAATATGTTGATCTTCATTTTAAGGCTCATAGTTTGATACTGCATTGTGACTATTTTTGGTGAAAGTGTATTATTTTTGGTACTTTAGAGATATTTTTTCTAAAAGGGTTTCCCTAAGGTATATCAATGTTTCCTTCTTTTATGTGGTTGACCATCTTCTACTTATTGTATGTTTTTGATAAAAGGGGGATAAACGGGTTTTACAAGGACTTGAAACCAGAAAGTAACATTACAAGTTAAGACCAAAACAGAGGTCCGAAAGAAAAAAAAGGCTGCCAGAAAGAAAAAGCCAGCAAAAGTAGATAGCCACAAAAAAACCATTAAACGACTAGCAAACAGACAAAGCTGGGCCCAACCACAGCTAATCCATAGATTTCACAAGCTCGTCTGCAACCTCTTCCAGGTCCACCATATCCTTGACCCCCTCCATAAAGATCTGAGTCATATTTGGGGAGGTCAGGGCTTTTCTTTTCATGCTTGATCTGGTTCATTTAGAGATCCCAGCTTCCTCATCCTGGTCTTTCTCCTAATCAAGGTCAACAATCAGAGCTCTCTTCTGGGTTTTCTCCAGTCTTTCGGACATGGCTTTGATGATAACAATGTTATGTCTGGCAATTCTGCAGTTTTGATCAATAATTTTTTTCAAAGTTCCTTTCATTTTTTCAATATCATTATCAACAGTGCTATCCTTTTGAGTGTTATCCTTCACATTGGTATTCTTCTCCGCTTCGAGCTGAATTAGCCCTGCAACCTTGGCTTCAATTTCCCCCAACTTACCATGAAGAGACAGACTTTTAGTTTTCAACTCATTGATTTCATGGAATAACCATTTGGCAGAATTAAACTAGTCCATAGAACAACTCTTGGCAGATCCAACGAAGTCAAACGGGGGGTCACTTTCAGAATTGACCCCAAAAATCACTGACTCCGCACCTCTAGGAGGGCTATAGTTCTCTTGTTGAAAATTCTGAGGGATGTGGGGATCCTCAAGATTAACCCCGACCACATTAGCAGAAACAACAGGGGAGTCATCAGGGTAGGAGACTAACTTATTAACGGGAGAGCTAGAGCCCGCCACTTTAGCGTTAGGATTAGTGCGGTCAGAGGCAGGAACAGAGTAGGCACCAGAAGGTTGGGGGGAATGGCCAGAGGTAGAAGGGGGGGACAGAGGAGGCGAAGAGCTCTTGACACGGCTAGGGGAAACTTTAGTATCATATATGCTAGGCTCAATATTGTCCTCATCAAGCACCAAAGGGGCTATAGGGTTTGGAAGGGCGGGCATATTCTGAAAGTGCTCATAAATGAGCCTTAAAAGACTCGTGTGAAGAATCAGGTATCTTTTAGGGCTTCTACTATGGTCAGAAAAGCTATTTCTCAGGGAACAAAGCAAGAAGAAAGGGATAGAAACACGCACCTTATGCCGGAAGTGATTGAGTAGCACGAAGTGGTATCCATAAACCCTAGTGAAGCGGCAGTCGAGAGTGATGTACTCCATGATAACCCTTAGCACTTTTCTCCATAAAGCTTTTATAGTGTCCACTTCATAGTAACTATTCATCGTCTTGACAAGTTTTTGCTTCTCCGTTTCAGTCTTAGGGAACCTCATCACAACCTCATGAGAGAATTTCATGTCTCTAAAAAATTTATGCTCTTCCATCAGAATGCCAGTCACCTCTGCTATCAAAGCTTCATCAATCTGAACTTTCCTCCCAAAGAGGAGAACCTCCCCATTATTCCAATTTTTCTCAAAAAAATCTATAATCTCATCCTTAGGGCCATGGAGTTTCTCGATGAACAGAAGAAGGCCACCCCTTCTTATTTTACTCCACACTTTAATGTTCTTGGTATGTGACTCAAAGCTGGTAGGTTCAACCCTCTTCCGTTCCCCTCCCATTTTTGAGATCTTAGTTCGAGTACTGTTGCAGATAGAAAACCTGTTCCAGATAGTTCCTTTGCTTCACAGGACCCACAAAATGTGCCAAAGTGAATAATTTATTTGTCGGATCCTCTCGGTCCCATTATATCTTCTAATTGTGTTATTCATGTGTAACGCCCCGTCGTACGAACCCCAAAGGACAAAAATCATAGCACAATTTTTTTTTAAAGGTAAACATAACATACATGAAAAACACATTAAGTCATAACATGAATTTTCAATTAAGCAGATTCATTAACACATACATCCCTTGGGGTACACGAGGAGTCATTACGATACTGAGATCCACACAACAACAATAAAGAATAAAATCCAAAGATATAATCCATAACAAGATAAACATTAACAAATGTAACACATACATGATAATCATTGATAAGAAACCATCTATATAAATACAACATATGCATAATTAACTCAACACATTGAATAACAACTGCCAATAGCCACATAAGGTTTAATGTTACATTACAATACAATATTTAAGAAGTACAATGATACAAAAGTGTTTCCAATATGCATGGAAACCATACAACAAGAATCATGATACAATGAATAGATGAAAACTGGCTCCATGACGGATACAACTCTGGAGTCGCTGCAACAACACCAATCCGCACCTCTCGATCCTCGACCGGGGACCCAATGGGGTGCTTAGCACGTTCCACCCGACCATGTGAGTCCGAAGACCCACCCCCCGTGCTAGGGAGCTAACAAGAAAGAGACCACAACCAAGAACATCCAAATAGGGAACCACAAGACTCAACATACAAAAGTATCATAAAACTTAAGGATTACAAGAGTCAACATACTAACTTAAAATCATAAATCCCATCACATAAATTAAAGCAATGACCAGTAAACAAGTAACCAAAGGATGATCATGAAATATTTCCAAATCAACTGAATTAATAAACATAATACAATTCCAAATAATACAATAACATCATATCACAGTATCATAAGATACAAGATTGTAAGTCAAATATAAATGAGATCATACAAGACCGCAAAACATAATAAAGATGTATTAAAACAATAATCATAAATCAATTTAAATCAATTCAAACAACAATCTAAACCAACTCCCATAACCTACTTCCAGAGGAACACAATAAAGTAAAACACATGGGCAACTAGGGGAGAGTGTCATCGCATAGCCTACATGGGTTCACCTGGCCCTTCCTCCAAACTGAGGCGCCGACCCCCATCTATGGATCTCCTAGCCCTTCCTCCTACTTGAGGCGCCGACACCATAGGGTAGCTCATGCGGAGCCGATAACCTCTCATGAGGACAAGGTTACGACCTTGCCAACCACGGCCTTCTCAGCCTTCCATTAGTCTATGGAAGCACTAATGAAGACGAGGCATCCATTTTTTTTTTAATCTTATTATGATGTTACTACCCAACCCTCCTAAATTAATTAATAGGTTTTCACTTGATTACCAACTCACTCGTGGGTTCTCCTGTGCTCTTCCCCTTATGCGGGGCACCGGCCCCCACGAGGAGCCACTCTCCCTAGAGACCCAACAACATAAAAACCAAGAAACCAAGGGTTGTACAATATAACAAGAATATTAGATCACAACTGAGAAACCTGCGAGGCATTACCCATCTCGCTATAAATACATAATCAAAGTCTCAAGAATTCCCGTACAACCCTTTTCAAAATCATGAAACCAGAACACTTGCCACATCAAGGGACATAAAGAGAGAGAACATCAATTATCAAACATCTCAAACCTCTGGAAGCCAAAAGAATAAAAACCCACAAACAAGGGTAAAGTGAAGCAACATGAGTATTTCTCCAATAATTCCAACACAAGGATAAAATTTCCTCAAATATGAGAGTAACCAAAAAAAGCCATAACAAGGAAAGATTCATCAAGACCCATCTACAAATTAACAATGGCGTCACCTCAAAAAGGAAAACGCAAAAGAAAATCAACCTTTAATTCACGAAATCACTAAATGAAACCAAAAGCCACCAACTAAGCATTCCATGGGAGACCTCAATTTTCTCCTTACAAGAACCCCCTTATGATGGTACACAAATCACCTTCATAAAAACAAAAACATAGCAATGACAACAATAATTGCAAGGCCACCAGATCTAATTTCAATTCAAATATAATGAGTGAATACATTAAAATACGATCAACCTCCCCATCCACACCACATAAACAACTTTGATACAAAATAAATCAGAAATCCAAGAAGATCAACTTCCCACAACTCATCAACAAAATACAAATTCCCAATTACATTGCAACACAAATTTAAAAGACAAAGGATTCCTTGAATCAAACTAACCTCCAAAGGCATTCACACCAACATGTAACCATCACAAAAACAATCCTTCAACAATAGAGGTAAAAGCATGAAATCAGGCATCCAAGGCACCAAATTCAAGAACACCTTAAACACTCAACCACTCACAACTCCACAAAAACACTCACATAATAAACAACAACCAAAAAAATTCAAACAAGAACAATATTTAATAACCAATCAATTAACAACCAGAACTAAATAACCTTACAACTTACCCATCTAAATTACTCAATTAACTAAAACAATTTATGATAACTATCACAAGTATTCTAAAAGACTTATTCATAAAGAGCACTTACAAATCAACCATTAAATAAATATAAAGGAAGTCAATTTTCAAAAGATTAAAATCCTATTTCACCAATAAACTATCCAATTCGAGAATACCCAGGAAATATAAAAAGAGAAAAGATATATTGTAAGAATCCAACAAGTCTACAATTCTTAATTTCATAAAAAGATAACTTATTCGATTCTATGTTAAACTCTATTTCCACCCTATACACATTTAAAAATAAGAATTAAACAATCAATGCTGATATAACTATATATTCACCAATTGCCCTTCTACTATATTATCCTATCGAATTTCACAATTTAACAAATTAATAGGAATTCTTTTCTTTTCCAAAATATTTACACAAAACAAAAATTAAATAAATCAATGCTGTCATATATACGTAAGTTGATTTTTCTACTAAAATTATCCTCTCAAAGTTTGTAACTTACAAATCAAAATAATGATAAACAAAAGATTTCTTTCTATTTTATTATTTCCACTATAACTAAATTCTGTTTTATTTTAATCAGAAAAGAAACAGAATCTACATATATTTTTTTTTTTAAATAACAATTAAATTAATGTAATATATAATTAATCAGAAAAGAAACAGAATATATATATATATATATATATATATATATATATATATTTAAAATAACAGTTAAATTAGTTAAATAATACAGCAATGGTTAAATCAGAGAAATCAGAATGAATAAATTATAAAATATATACATATATATAAATATATATATACATACATATATATATATATATAAATATACATATATATATATACGTATATATATATATACATATATATATATATTAATAAAAATAAAAATCCGTACAGAAAATAAAATATAAAAATTCACGGATTAAAAGAAGTTTAGATTACATACAAATTTCCATGGGAAATTTTATTTTCAACACACAGGCATGGGGAACTACGCCGCTGGCCATGGGCAGTCTACTATATTGTACAACCCTTGGTTTCTTGGTTTTTATGTTGTTGGGTCTCTAGAGAGAGGGTTGGGTAGTAACATCATAATAAGATTAAAAAAAAAAATGGATGCCTCGTCTTCATTAGTGCTTCCACAGACTAATGGAAGGCTGAGAAGGCCGTGGTTGGCAAGGTCATAACCTCGTCCTCATGAGAGGTTATCGGCTCCGCATGAGCTACCCTATGGTGCCGACGCCTCAAATAGGAGGAAGGGCCAGGAGATCCATAGATGGGGGCCGGTGCCTCAGTTTGGAGGAAGGGCCAGGAGAACCCATGTAGGCTATGTGACGACACTCTCCCCCAGTTGCCCATGTGTTTTACTTTATTGTGTTCCTCTGGAAATAGGTTATGGGAGTTGGTTTAGATTGTTGTTTGAATTGATTTAAATTGATTTATGATTATTGTTTTAATACATCTTTAGTATGTTTTGCGGTCTTGTATGATCTCATTTATATTTGACTTACAATCTTGTATCTTATGATACTGTGATATGATGTTATTGTATTATTTGGAATTGTATTATGTTTATTAATTCAGTTGATTTGGAAGTATTTCATGATCATCCACGCTTTAATGTTCTTGGTATGTGACTCAAAGCTGGTAGGTTCAACCCTCTTTCGTTCCCCTCCTATTTTTGAGATCTTAGTTTGAGTACTGTTGAAGACAGAAAACCTATTCCAGATAGTTCCTTTGCTTCACAGGACCCACAAAGTGTGCCAAAGTGAATAATTTATCTGTCGGATCCTCTCGGTCCCATTATATCTTCTAATTGTGTTATTCATGACTCATACCTTCCTCATTATTATAGGACGCCGCCTCTTTTCCATTCACCGCGTCGAGGTCCAAGAAAGCTTTAACATCAAAGTGGAGGTTAATCTTTTTGTGCCACGTGAGGATTTTGTCACTCTTAACTCCCTCATTGGCAAAAAAATCCGCAACCGCGTTCGCCTCACAGTAAGCATGAGTAATTTTAACTCTATCAAACTTACTAAGTAGAACCTTAGCATCTTCTATCCAATTTTTAATCGACCATGCTAGCTGGGACCTACCAAAAAGGCTATCGATTATATTTTTTGAATCACCCTCAAGCCATAAATTTTTACATTTAATTCCCACAGCAAGGTTGATTATGTAATAAGCCCCCGCCACTTCCGCCACATGATTAGTTTGGACTCCCAGAGGAGTGGAAACAGCTCCCATAAAGTTACCTGTTGAATCCCTTAGGACCCCACCACACCTAGCCTTCCCCGGGTTTCCTTTGGTCGTGCCATCAAAGTTGGCTTTGGCCCAGCCTTCCATAGGAAAACTCCAGCAAACCCCATCCCTGGATTTTTTGGTAGTATTAGGGGCATTGGAAATATCCCATTTAATTCTCCATTCCCTAGCAATCAGGTTGTCAAAAGGAGAACAAACCACAGTCTCAACCTTGTCCACTCTGAAGGGAACAATAGAGAATTTTTCTTTAATCATCCTAAGAATTCTTTCAAACATAATTTCCTCCGACAACTCCTTATCCCTGAAGATTCGATTGTTTCTCTCTTTCCAAATTCCCCAAGTCACATGGGGGAACAAGAAAGCCCACAGTTTTTTAATAAAGGGGTTGAAAGAAGGGGCTTTCCATTGAACAAAAAAATCCTCAATCGACTCTGGGGAACCCAAGAAAAATGCCAGCATTTCAGAAGCTTGTCCCAAATCGAGGAGGAGAAAGGGCAGTGGATAAAGAGGTGGTTAACCGATTCAGCATTGCTTTTACATAGGTAGCATCTATTGGGGATCATAACACCTCTTTTGCTAAGATTATCCATAGTTAGAACTTTATTTTGCAGCAGTGACGAGAAAAAAATGTTAACCTTAGGTAAGAGATACTTAGTCCAGGCTTGCAACCATAGAGGGGGAGGGTTAGGAGCATATGAAATTCGGGCAAAGGCAGATGAGATAGAAAAACACCCTGAAGGCTCAAACTTCCAAATAAGACTATCCTCCTGATTTAAGCATAGTCTGACATCATTCAAGGAGGAGTAAACAGAGATTAAAACAGGGTTTAACAAGGGAAGATTGATCCACTTACCATCCCGCCAATAGTCTTTAACAAAAAGGCCAAAAGTATCTTTGCAATACTCAGCCCATCTACTGAGATTCCCATCCTGAGATAGAGGTTCATTACGCAGCCAACAGTCATCCCAAAATCTAATATGGTTACCATTACAAACCTACCATTTCAGTCCCAGTTTCACCACCTTTATCCCTTCCATCATATAGTTCCAACAACTAGATCCTTTCGAGAGGTTGGGATTCTTAATAAGGTTTTTGAGGGAATTGTTATTCTGCAAATACTTGCTTTTAATTATTTCACTCTATTCCCCAGAGGAAAAGAAAAGTCTCCATATCTATTTAGCTAGGAGCGACTTATTCAGCAGTCTGATTTTTCTTAGCCCAAGGCCTCCATCCTTTTGAGATCTGCAAACCAAATCCCATGCAACAAGAGGCATTCTTTTTTTTTCTTCGACTCCAGACCAAAGGAATCTCTTTTGAATCTTCTCAATGGTATCATCATATTTGGATGGGATTTTAAAAAGACTAAGAGCATAGATAGGGAGGTTCTGCAGAGAAGCTTTAAGAAGCTGGAGTTTTTCGGCTTGGCTTAGGCGAGCTCCTTTCCAACTAGAGAGTTTTTTCCCAAACCTATCAACCAGAGAGATCTAAAAAGTATCTAGAGGTTTTAAACATAGAGGCAGTCCTAGATAAGTAGCAGGAAGGGATTCTATCTTGCAACCAAGAATTCCAGCTATCTTTCTCTATCTATGCAAAGGTGTGTTAAATAAATACATCGAGCTTTTTTGCTTATTTATCACCTGACCAGAAGCTCTACCATAGGTCTCCAAAAGTTTCTTCATCTCTTTAGCTTCCGAAATAGCAGATCTTCCCATCAGCCAAGTGTCATCCATGAACTGTTGATGAGAGCATATCAAATTGTTCGATGATGGTTTGAGCCCCATAATAGATCTTTGAGCAACCAATTTACTCATATTCCTACCAAAACTCTCAGTCATAATCGTGAAGAGGATAGGAGAAGTGGGATCTCCCTATCTTAACCCTCTAGAGCTACGAAAAAAAGTGGAAGGGGATCCATTAATAATAACCGCCATAGAAGTAGAAGTAATGAGTTGTTCAATAAGCTGCAAAACCCTTTCATTGAAACCAAAAGACTTTAAGATCTTAAACAGAAAGTTTCAGTCCACCCTGTCATAAGCCTTCAAAATGTCAAGCTTAAGAAGAAATCCTTCCGATTTGGAGACCGAGAGGGAGTGAACATTCTCATGAGCATGGACAATAGAGTCAAGAATTTGTCTTCCAGGCACAAAACTATTCTGTTGAGGAGCAATAATAGAGGGCAGAATGAGAAGCAACCTAGAGGTAAGCACCTTCAAAATAATTTTATAGAAGGAATTACAGAGGCTAATGGGTCTGAAGCCTTCAAAATCCTGCACTCCAGGTTTTTTGGGGATAAGAAACAAGAAAGTGGCATTTAACTCCTTCAAAAGATTTCTAGAGCAAAAGAACTCTTTAACTGCCTTCTCAACATCCTCCCCAACAATATCCCAGAACTAATGGAAGAAAAGTAAAGGGAAGCCATCGAGACCAAGCGCTTTGCTTCCTTCAAAAGAGAAAACAACTTTTTTAATTTCCTCACTGGTGGGTATATCTGTCAACATTTCATTATCTCTAGAGTTAACAATCCTACGGATAGCCTCCAGTAACTGATTTTGATCCTCCAAGTTAATACCCTCTTTCTCAGATAGGAGGTTCTTAAATAATAAGACAACTTCTCTTCTAATGTCCTCTTCCTCCTTGTAAGTTATGCCATCAACCACAATCGCAGAGATTTTGTTAGCTGCCCTGTGTTTAGATGCTGAAAGATGAAAGTATCTGGTATTTTTGTCTCCAGCCTTTAGCCAAAGAGCTTTGGATCTTTGTCTCCAGAATTCTTCTTCTCTAGTAATTATCTCATGAAGTTTTGAGAGAATATTATTTTCCTTTTCCTTAGTTTCATTCAAGTAGCCTTCCTTCTGAATTTTGTTTTGGATTTCAGACAGCCTAAACTGAAGATCAAATTTGATTTGAAAGATATTGCCAAAAGACTTTTTTTTCCACTTTCTAAAATTTATTTTAACTTCTCTTAGTTTTTTGGCAATTCTAAATAAGGTAGTACCCTTAATTTTAATCTTCCACCATTTCCTTATTTCCTCTCGAAGGAGAGGATGGGAAAGCCACATCTTCTCAAAACGAAAGGGAGTATTCCTCTTAATTTTTAAGGGGTCAGCAACAAAACTAATAGGGAAATGGTCAGATCCAATCCTAGGGAGGGTTTTCAAAGAGCAGCAGTAATTTAAGATCCAAATATAAGAAATAAGGGTTTTGTCAAGTCTCACCTGGATCAGATCAGAAAGAACTCTTCGATTCGACCATGTGTAAGAGCTCCCTTGCAAGTCCAGGTCAATCAAGGCCTGATTGTTGAGGAAATCCAAGAGATCTTCTTTGCTTTCTTCATTGATTTGAGAGCCGCCAAACTTTTCACCCTGAAGGATAGGTGAATTAAAGTCTCCCATGACAACCCAGGGGTCATTTTGAAATATATTCTGAAAAGCAGCCAGCTCTTTCCAAAAATCCTTCCAAGCTTTTTTGCAGTTAGGAGCATAAATATTAGACTGGATCCAGCTGAAGTTGTCCCTTATATGAGTAAATCTAGTGGCAACATGATTAGGGTGAGAAGAAAGAGGATCACCTCTTATGACCTTACAGTTCCAAAAGGTCGCAACCCCACCTAAGGCACCAGCAGAATCACTTCCCTGGATGGAACAGTGCTGGAACAAATAATTTTTTTCTACCTTTTCACTTAACATTTTGGTTTCCTGAATGAGGAGAATATCCAGCTTTTGGTCCCAGGCAAAATTGTGTAAAATATCTTGCTTGTGGGGGTTATTTAGTCCCCTTATATTCCAGGACAATAACTTCATGGGAATTTAGGAGAGAGAAGGAGCTCGAGGATGGTTTTTTGGAAGCCATCCACAATATCTTGAAACCTATGGTGCTCTCTTATCAAATTTTTGGGTCTTCTGCCTTTGGCTAGAGATATTGCCCCACAGTTTGCTTTTGCTCTTGATCTTGTTGAAATCCCACAAGGGGTGATTTTGATTTTGATTTTCGGTTTTTTCTTCTTTTCCTTTGATAGCACCTCTTCTCTATCTGTATAATCTTGACTATCTGATTCTTTGTTGGATTCCCATTCTTTTTCAGAGAAGAATTTCTGCTCCCAGGGGAGGGTATCCATGAGCCCATTCCCACAAGGCAGGGAGTTACTTCTTTCAAGAAGGCTTGCCTGGCTAGGATCCGAATAAGTGTCTTTAACGACATCAAAAGAAACCACATCCAAACAGGAATCAGCTCCTGGGTTATTTGTCCTGACCAGAGACACAATCAGGGGAATGCCTACCTCCAGAGAAAGACCCTGAATTGGAATATCGTCTAGCCCTGGCGTCACGGGGTCCTGAAAGGTGGGGCTCATCTCCGAGGTAATAGAATCATCTGACTTGCTTAGGGCTAATTTCCCAGCTTCCCATTCCACACTTTCCTCTTTGTTCTGAGAATTAGAAATAAGTTCCAGAACCAAAACTTGGGGGGTTTGGATGGCAAAGCCTTCATTTCCAGCATCATTTGAGATGTTATATTGAGAAACATCTGCTTTTCTTAGAGCCAAGTTCCTAGCATTACAATCCATTCCTTCTCCTTTATCTTGAGAGCCAGACTTAATCTCAGGAACAAGAGCTTGGGGGACCTGGATGGTGGAGCTATCATTTCCAACATCACCCGAGAGATTATCAGGGGTTTCTGCAACCTTTCCCACTGGCTTTGTTATAATTTTTTCCTCCTACTTCTTTTTCCATACCACTTTTGAGGCCCTTTTAGGGTTTTTCTTTTCTTTTGCTGCCTTAAGGGGGCAATGCTTCACCCAATGACCAGATTTTATGTAGTTGAAGTAGGCAAAAGGAATGGTCTCAAACTCAATAGCCTGCGACCAAGATCCAAGTTTTGAGTGAATCTCCATAGAGGAGGGAAGATCCGCTTCCTGAGAAACACCCACACATATTCTGGCAAACACCAGTCTCCTTCTTGCAACTGTCATAGGGTCAATCGATAATAGCTCCCCAAAGGAGCTAGCTATCCCCCTGAAAACATCCTCGTTCCAATATTCCAGAGGGAGACCATGAAGCCTAACCCAAATCGGGGTAGTCTCAAAGATGGAATCCATTAGATCTAAGTTTGAAGACCATTTTTTAAGTGCGAGAGTCGATTTCCCAATAACCCAAGGTATGTTACAATATGTAACATACTTATTGTATGTTACTTATGTTAAAATTTTGGTTAAAATTTATATAGATTAGTGATATCACTGTTATTTCATTCTAAGGTTGAGATTGTATTATTACATATTATGGTTAATGCATTTCTATTTCCTTAAATTTGTTATCCATTTAGTATATAAAATTCTTATAATTTTAAAAATTATCACATTAATTTCCTTATATTTGTTGTTTAGTTGAATGAGGTGAAGCATTTCATAGACCATAGTATTAATCATTGTTTAAGTAAGATTTAGTTTCATTTGATCTTATTTTAGCAATAGTTATAGAAATCCCTCTAAAATTGGAGGGGATGATGATCAATCGAACATATAGTGAGCTTTGGAGATCAAGATTAAGGATTTTATTAGGGTGATCCCATAATAGTGGTTTACAATTTTTGGCCAAACTAGACACTGAATTTTTTTTTTTTTAACTAAATCTTCACTTTCATGCACTTATAGCAGCAAAACCATGAGGAATTTGAAGATGATGCAAACTAGAGTTTCATGAAATTTTGTCTATAGATTCTAAATATATTTTTTTTCAATTTTGGAATTAGATTGCACTTCTTTTCCATCTCCCTTGAAAACTAGTTTTTTCAAAACAACATTTTTAAAAAGTGACGCCACCGATAATATAATGCATAATTTTTTTCCATGAAGGATAAAATTCTAATTCTTTCAAATTTAGATTTAAAACTCTGATATCTAGTGCTTCCACTTGGTTAGATAGTTTTTTATTGAATATTTTTTCTTTAATCAAGTTTCGAATTCAAACCAATTATAATTCAGACATAGCGCGACTGTATAACGCGTAACTTTTTTTGTATGTATCAAATTTCAATTTTTGTTTGTTTGTTGGATCAAGGGCTTCAATATCTGGTGCACTAATATTTTTAATTTTTTTTTTAATAATCTTCTATTTTTCCACATGTGCAGAACAAAGAGCTTGATTTTCAGTGAAAAACCTACACTCACAAGAAATACAAAATAAATATAATAATCAAATTAAATTTATTTAAATTTATACTTTTTGGGAAGCTTATAATAAGGACTACATACTTGCAAAAAATAAATTTGAAATTAACTCATTTGATCCCCCAAAAGGTAAATCAAAAGTGGTTTTTTATCAGCATTTTGATAGGTGTAAAGGAGACTCTGTTATCTAGGTATGGTTGAAAACTAGCGGGGTTCTATCGAAGGGGGTTTGATTTAAGATAGTTTGATCAAACCTTCTTCAATTGGAATTCTTTAAATGGAACTTTTCAAGGCTTAAATCATTATATTTTCTAAAAATATGTGATTTCAGCAAAAATTAGTTCATCCCAGAAATTGTAAACCACTATTGTGGCAACACCCATTAATTATAAATTGATTGCAAATCATGTTGCTAGCTTTCCTAGAGTTCATTTTTGAACTATTTTTTTTGTTCATACGGTGACCTAAATATTATGTTCAAAATTTATATTATTTTTTGGTTACATGGAGGTTGAATTTATTCATTTTGTGATATAAAACTTCTAGAACAAATCCACAAATACTTGGTTGTGTGCATGTTTTGAAGTTGGTCATATAATGACCCAAAATCTTTTGTATAATCTTGTACTTGTATTTGCATATACTTGATGGAGAATTTCATTATGTAATTACTAAATTATAAATGTCCTAGATGTGAATACTTATTCAATTTTGTGGAGTTGATTATTTTGTGGCATAGATCTCCTAGATAGTCCATACTCCTTTTGGATATATGTACTTGCATGTTATGGGTTCATAGTGTTTGGATCATCGATTTCAACGTTGTGGTATTTTATAATTTAAATGATGATTCCTTTGTCTTAGGATTTATATGTACTAATATATTTAGATTTGTATGGATTCTTTATGTAAGCATGGATTTACGGATTCTAGTTTGTTAGCCTTTTCCATCATTGAGTATTGGCATGTTGACTAGGAAAAAGGTAGAGAAATACATAATTGAGATCCTTCATAGGCCTCTAATGAACCTTAATAATCACCAACACATGCATTATAAGTGGAATAATCTATGAGTGATGTAGATTAAATAATAATAGATACTAGTGATGTCTCCATTGTAACTAAAAGAGAGGGGACCATTTTAGTAGATACAATAGAAAGAGAAATGCCATTAGTTTGAAAATATTAAAATGGGTTACAATTGTATCTTACTGCTCCAAAAATAAAATTTATAGATAAATGAAGAGATATAATGGACCCTATTGCATGAATCCATGTTCTACCAAGAAGACGATTGTAAAAATAATTCCCTAGAATGAAATTCACCATTATAGGTAGAGTAACAAGTTCCAATGATATAGGTACATTAATGGTTCCAAAAGGATCTTAACTAACATTATAAAAAATATTAGTTGGAATTTTAGAGGGAGAAAGAGTAGAAATATAAACATGGATTTATTTTAGAATATCAAGATTACAAATATTAAGGCTAGAACCATCAACAATTAAGGTTTACTTAATACTCATAGATTCAATATTGAACATAATGAAAAGAGGAAATTTTTATTATTCAATCTCATAAGAAACAGAGATCATATCTAAGAAATGTAATGTCCATCATGTAGGAATTCATGCATATGATGAGATAAAATACTTCAATTGTCTTAGCAAACTAGGAAACATAAATATTTTGTCAATCATCCTATAACATCTCATAATAATAAGGTGAAAGTTGATTCAACTCTCAAGGAGAGATCTTAACATAAGTAGCTTGAATATACTCAATAAAATCATACTCCTTTTTGGTTTCAATTAAAATAAAAGGAGCTCATAAAATAATAGGACCTGATGAGAGAGGATAAGTAGTTAAATGACCAACCTGTTTGTATGAGCTATGACATGGAATTTAGTAACCATAATTATATTACGTATTATAATTTGAGTAATGTGAGCGTAGAAATTAGAAACATGAGGATTTTTAGGGATACACTAAATAATTATTAAGGAATCAAAGGTAGAGGAAAATCAATTTCATCACACAAAATAATTTTAGGTTTTGATAAACAAAGTGAAACTATAATGGTTAAATATTCAATGAATGTTATACATTATTGAATATTTTTCTTTATAAAATGATTAATATAAGGTAATTAAATTATTGTATAAAATCAATATTGAAAAATATATGGTCAAACTATATCAATTTAGGATTTACATGGAGAAATTTTTTAGAAAAAAAATACACATGAGAAAGGAGACAAAAATTTATTAATCTTCAAGAATGATATACATACATCAAAATATGACTCTTCAATTTAAGGGAACCCTAGTAACACTTGTGCACTTGTAAAACAATCTCAACTAAAACCACTATCTCATAAACTTAACATGTAGACATGGAAAAATAAAAAAACCTTAAATGGTTTACCAAAACCATGGCATGGTACAAAGAAACCATGCCCATCTTAGAGAGAATCTTCCAAAAATAGAATATAAATAAATTACTTCACATGGAAAATAGATGGGTGTAATCAATTGGCCACTAGAGTAGTAAACTTAACTTTGAAGGAATATTTGCTTCCATACACCATCATAACTCATAATACTAAGTATAGTTCTCCAAAATTAAGTGGCCAAATCATTCAAGTCCCATTCATCATACAAAATTCTCCACTCCTCAATCTTAGTGCCTAAAATTTGGAAGGTTTAATAAGTGAGTCAAAATTCAACTATAAGATCACCACTATGGGAACCCACCTCCTTCATGAATGTGTATGGAAACAAATGCCAATATTCTTAGGGAGTATTCACTTTAAATTAAGGACACTTTCTACAACTATTAGAAATACATAATTTATGCATGTGATTGTAAGGTAAATGTCACTTTAATCCTAAAATTAGGAATAAGTATATACAACCTACATATTGAATGTTGATGGACTTATCACGTGTCCCTGAAATAGCTGAAATATGTCAATTCACAAAGATCATTAACTATGAGAGTTTCTATAGTAGTAAGATATGATTCAAAAGGAGAATTGTAAATAATGTTTTCATATTATTTTACTTATCATTTGATTTAGGATGAGAATTAATTCATCATAAATGGGAGATAATTGAAATAAAAACTAGGACCATAAATAAGGTGATGTTAATAAAACAATCAATGATTTCATCATCCCCTAAAATATACCTATATAAGTAGTAATAGGGGTTTTAGGAAAGAGGTTAGGATAATAGAGTAACATTGGATGTAGTAAGTCAATATAACATGTATGTAATGAAGTATCTTCATCTTGAACTCTTTAATAAAATCTAGAAAGTAATGTAAGAAGAGCTCAGACATGCCCATTATAAAAATTAGAATAATTAAATCAATAAATTTATATAAATTTAGTCAAATGATGTTAGATTTATCCTCCCATGCTATGGAATTGGATTTGAAAAAGCACCCTAAAAATTTGAGAAAAATATTTATTTTTATAAGAAAATGGATATAAAAGTAGTATTTTGTTAAAGTGGTTAGATCCCCTTAATAAAATCTAGAAAGTAATGTACGAAGAGATCAGACATGTCCATTATAATATTAGAATAATTAAATCAATAAATTTATATAAATTCAGTCAAAGGATGTCATATTTATCCTCCCATGCTATAAAATGGGATTTGAAGAAGCACCCTAAAAATTTGAGAAAAAATATTTATTTTTATAAGAAAAACAAATATAAAAGAACTATTGTGTTAAAGTGGTTAGATCCCCAAAATGTAAATATTAATTTAAACTAAGAGTTTCTTAAATTCTATAACTTATAGGATTGATATGGATTGATAAAAACCCAAAATCATAGGAATTTAATCAAGAAAAATAAATCACTCATATTGTGGAAGGGAAATTTAAGATATACCTAGTAGAAACTTAAGCAACCCATTTTACCATATATGAAATAGTGTTGCATTATCATCTATATGATCTAGGATATCATCCTTTTCATGTATATCATGTAGTTCTCACATTGTTGACAAGAAATAAACATTTAAATTTTTTATTAGATTTAAAACTCACCTCTATCACATGAAGTAGGGACAACAAGAGTAGAAAACCATGATATGATAGCGTACATACAAGTACTTAAAATTGATTTGAACTAAATAAATTAAGGAAAAATAATAAAATACAAAAATGAAGGGATAGAGAGAATGAAACCTTTGTGAGAGAACAACTCTAATAGAACATACATCTAGGGACACAAATTTTTTTGGGACTACTTGTGAGATTTTAAGAATTTTCAAGTCTCTACTTTAGCCTTTCAACTTCCATAGGTAGTCAAATAGAAGATAGATATTGGAGAGTGTATTCCCTTAGCCTATGTGTACCTAAGAATTAGTACACAATGTTGTAATGAAATTTATTAGTGTAAGATCCTTAGTCAATAGAGAATTACATCCTATTGCACACATGAGACAAATAGGGAAGTGATAAAAAAATAACTAGTCTTAACTAAGAAAAATAGAGATAAAGATAGAGAAGGAAATATTGTAACACTGTCAAAGTGAATGTAATCTTGTTTAATGGTACTACCATCCAGGTGATGAAGAAGACAATCATAGTGTGGAGATATCACAAGTGTACAATAGAGAATTTTTCCTTGTGCAAGCTTCAATATTGGAGCATAAACCTAAGAGAGAAGAGAGAAGGAAAATTATCTAGACTAGATTCAAAAAATAATTTTCTAAAATAATCATGCAGAATTTAAAGAGTCATGTTAGGATTTTAACTTGGACTTTTTAATAATAGGAATTATAATAGGTGACTGTGAGAGCAGAGCACCTAGGAAAATCAACTGTGGAATTGCCATCACAAGATAGAGAGGAGCACCCTGCTACTTTGCAGAGAGAAAAATGAAATATGAGATGAATATATTACACAATGTACAACCTTTTAAAGGAATGAAAATATGCAATGGGTGAAAAACTACCCAATATAGGAAAGAAACCACCAAGAGTAATTTGGTGTGGGAGCACCAACCAATTGGCATCTAAATTTACTTGAGTTTGGGTTGATATAGGTTGTCTAGGAGTTTAAGGTCTTGAAAAGTGTCAATAAGGCCTCATCGGACACTTGAATGTATTTAGAGTTCATTCTTGAAAAAAAAGTTGAAATGTTGTAAATAAATGCTCAAAAGAGCATAATATGTAAATAAGGTTCATTATGGGTTTATGAAAGGTTTTGTGATTCAAGTTGTAGGTCATGGTAAATAGGGTCATGTTTGACCATAAAGTAATGTTTTGAGTCAACTTGAAGGTATGTAGAAGGTCTTGGGGGTTAACGATGCAAAAAATACAAAATTGCCAAAAGTGAAAAAATGTTGCAAAAGTTGTAATTGGAAAAAAATGTAAGGTTTAGGGAACTCAAGAGTCATGGGGAATTTGAAAATTGAATAGGTGGTTTGGAGGGAATATAGGTGTAAGAATTGTTTAAATACATCTCCTCCAACAATGAGAAGGTTGGTTGGAAAGTTTTGTAAGAAGAATCAATAAATAAAACCCCTGTTTTAAGAAAATTTCTATGTTTTCTTTGTAAAAATCTGTTTACCAGTGAATTCTATGGCTCAATACTTTTGTAAAACTCACTATGTTTTAATTTTTATTTTGGGTCTCCAAGTGTTAAACAAAGCAAATTAGACTTAAATTACTAACACTGGTCTGTGAGGGAAGATTTGAAGTTTTGAGACCTTAAAATGGAGTAAGAGCCCATTCCACATAGTGTCACTCTTGTATCTACATGGAATGGGCATAGGTCAATAGTTTAGGATGGTGGACTATCAAGTTGAGTATTTTTGAGGAGTTTTTGGAGTCCATTGTGCTGTAGAAAAATGACCCCTTGTCATTTTTGTGGCCTTTTAGGTATTGTTTCACAATGTTTGGTCTATTTTGCACTGATTTTATATTGTAACATGGCTTGAACATGCATATTTATGTACTAAAATTCAAATAATGAAGTCTTGTGAAGGTGTTGTCAATTGTTGTAAAACATTTCTACACTCTTGTAGACT
This sequence comes from Sequoia sempervirens, assembly GCA_007258455.2. Taxonomy (NCBI): domain Eukaryota; kingdom Viridiplantae; phylum Streptophyta; class Pinopsida; order Cupressales; family Cupressaceae; genus Sequoia; species Sequoia sempervirens. The sequence continues at coordinate 198,698,456 of VDFB02270651.1, forward strand.
TTGTTCATTACAATTCATCTAAAAATCACCTTTTCATCACTAATCAGGTCCTATTTTGAAGTGTTGTAAAGTCTTGTAAGAAGATTTCATGCTTCTCTAGGCATAACTTCACTATTTACACCTTTGTTATGCTTTCTTTCACCCCTTTATGTCCTTATAAGCTTTAATTAAGTGCATTTTTGAATGTAAACCTGACAAATAACATTAAATATGACTTAATTCCTGACACCCCTTTTTAGGTCCTAGGTGGGACACATTCGCCATGGGTGGCGAATGAGTCCCCCTTGGCTCTACATTCAAAATATTTTAAATTTCCTTTCGATTTTTTATTCAAAATCACTTGATGTTTCCCTGTGATGAGGTATTAAACAATTACTAAGGCACAAGTGTGTATAAATAAGTGATTTTCAGCTCATTTTACATCTCCTACAATCACACATCACATCCAAGCAATATTTTCATTCACTCAAGTATTCAATCACTTTACAACATCAAATCAAGCATAAATCAAGCATTCAAGAGCATCCATTAACATTACTTCAGACTTGCATCATCAAGGGTTTGGTAAGTTGATAGCATTTGCATGTTGTTAGTTTATCATTCCTTTGTATTTCATTATTTTATTGAGGGTTTGATTACCAAAAGTGGGGTTTGACCAAGGAAAACCCCTATTCACTAACCTTAAACCATTTCCCCCTTATTGCATGTTTGTTTTCAACCTTTTGTGTGCAGATTTAACAAGTTTTTTGGTGTTGAAGATTGGTTTACAAGTTAGCTAGGTGCTTCAATCAATAGTATTTTGTTTCCACAGTCCATAATAGTATAGTCTTTAAGATTTCTGGATAAACTGTGTGCATATTTTTACATCAACATTTCGGATCATACTCCATGATCCATCATCAGGATGAAAAGAAGAAAGAGAGAAGTGAAAGATGAGATAGCAGACTTGGATATAAAAGGAGAGGGGTTAAGAGGGTTGGGAAGCGCAAGACCTAAAAAATGTGCCAATATGTAGTATAATATAACATAACTGTTGGTGTTTTATGTTATATTATACTACATATTAGCACATTTTTTAGGTCTTGCGCTTCCCAACCCTCTTAACCCCTCTCCTTTTATATCAAGTCTGCTATCTCATCTTTCACTTCTCTCTTTCTTCTTTTCATCTTGATGATGGATCATGGAGTATGATCCAAAACGTTGATGTAAATAGGTGCTTCAAGTCAACTCAAGTCTATTTCAAGCTTGGAGAAGGTTTTTTGCCCATTTCTTGCAGAATTGACTTCAAGAACCCGACAAGGAGTGATTCCTAGATCTAGTGTTGCAGAGTTGTCTCCTAATTTTTTAGAAATCTGGGAGAGGACTGATTTACCACTTGTGGTGAATGAGTCCCACCTTAGGACTGAAAATTTTAATTTTGTCAGATTCTAGATCTTAGAGATAAAAACTTGTTCCCGACAGTTTTCACCATAAGCGGGACTAATTTTCCACCTTGGGCAAATGAGTCCCACTGTTGATTTTCTATGAATCCAAACAACATTCAGACCATTCCAGATTCCTCAAATCTTGTCCAGGTGCACACTATTTCAGTCCATTTCTCCCTATTATGCATTTATTCATTCATATTTCATTATTTGCATATCACATTGTGTTTTCCAATATAGTTTAATTATTTAGTTTTGCATTCAAATTCATTCATATAGATTACTTTTCCCACTTTAGAAGTAGAACATATGATGACTCAATCCACTCTTACACCTCAACAACTCCAAAACTGAATAAAATGAAACTACAGTGCTAGGGAATGTAGGCATTGTCATCATCTCCTTGCTCGCCAATCTCACATAGAAATGAAAATCAGCCTCCACCCTTGAAAAAACTATTAGATGACCATCCTCCTTCTCTTGACCTACCACAAAATAGTCTAGTGCAACAATCACAACAAAAAGAACCAATCCAAAAGCCACAAATTTTGATACATCCATCCTTAGAAATCACCCTTCATCCTCCTGTTGTCATTAATCTTGATGATGATGATGATGATGATGATGATGATGTGATGATAGAAAAAATAGATGAAGGGGTGCATAACAACTTAAATTCTCTATTTTCATCTACAATGAGCTTACATGATAAATCCTCCCCACCAAGTGAAGAACTTGGTCCAATTCCTAGTTCAGCGTTTGCCATTATTCCTTTGGACAGTCAACTGCCCTCGCATTACACTGAACATGATTGGGAGGTGAATGACATGTTATATGGTTGACTTGTATTCACCTAACTAGACTTTTCACTTTTTCTCTTTTTCTTTTTTTCCTTTTTGTTTTCCTTTTCATGTGTGTATCATGTTTCCCCCATATCATGTGTTTGATGTTTCCTCTCTTTGTACACTTCTTCTATTTGTACCTCTATTCCTCTATTCATCGTGCATTGTATTTTTCCATTTTTGTGTTTTCCTTTTGGAGATGACGCAAAGAATAGATGCCCTATGTCTCTTCCATGTTGACCCAAAAGTCCTTTTCTTTTTCCCTTTTTGTTTTGCATTCTCCTTTTGGGGATGACCAAAGTGTAGATGCCTTATGTCTCTCCATGTTGGACCCAAAAGTCCTTGTCTTTGATGATGCAAGGAATCCAGAACAAAATGTCTCCTTCATGTTGACCCAAAAACTTTTTCATTTTATTTCTCCTTCTTTCTTGTGTTTTCCTTTCAGGGATGATGCAAAGCATCGAGACCACAATGTCTCTTCCATGTTGACCCAAAATAGACTTTTCCTTTTTCTTTTGTTTTCACTCTCTTTGTTTCATTCTTCTAGTTCTATGTGCTTTGGGGAATGATGAAAATTCCAAGCTCTTTCATGAAAACATTGCAGCAACGAACATACTGACCCCAAATCCATAGATCCCTTATGTGTTCAGTGTGTTTTCTTTTCTAGGGGGAAACTCCCTTTATTTGTTTTACATTTTTCCTTGACATGACATAGCCTAACTTTGAAACATATGACTTGGCATAGGGCTTTCTAGGTTGGCTCTCATGTCATGTTTTCTTTTTTCTTTTTCTTTTCTTCTCTACTTTAAAGTAATTTCTCACAGAACGATGTGTAGCAATTCATTTAAAGTGGGGGGAATGCATTACCATACTTCATTTTCATTTTTGGTTCCTAGTGTAGCCTTGTCATTTATATGATGTGTTTGTCACTTTGTGGATGACATTGGGTGTGATTTCCTTCATAAGTGTGATCTATCTTAGCATATTGCATTCCTCTTGGTGGCTTGATGTGACACACTACATCCCCTAAGTTGTGAATATACTATTCTTTGATTGGTCCTCTCTTGGAGACATTAGACACAATGTTCCCTAAGTGACTGACCTTGCATGAACTTAACAAGACTCCTTTGAACATCTTTTACATTTTACATTTTTACATTTTTTCCACCTTCCATAATGCAACTTGCATGCCTGTGGTACCTTTCTTTTTGTTCATGAAATTTTCTTTGTGGTGCCTTGTTAAAGTTATCAACATGTGTAACTTTAATATGGTTGAGCAGGAAGCCCACCTAGTGGCATGAATTTTCCCCATAACCACTTTTGTGTTTGTGAGTGCATACCAACTAGCTTATGTATCTTACCTTTTGGGCTTTCTCACCTCATGATTAGTCAGAAGTTTCATGGCCCCAAAGTTAGTACATTGGGCCTTCTCACTCAACAGACCATCCTAAGTTTTGTCTTCCCAAAGTGAATACACATTCTCTTTTTCAAACAATTAGCCTAGATCTAATCGACAACTAGTTCGATTGATGATCGAAGCTTCATCCAATTCATCTCAACACTTGTGTGTTCCTTTGTTCTTATGTCTAGTTTTCCATGGGATTTTCATCCTGGGGGCTTCCTCATCCCTCTTGATCATTTTCATTCCATCTTGCTAACATAAGTGTATTTGAACCCTCCTCTCAATGTTCATGGCTAATTTAGTGTGAGTTTGAAGCAGGTTCATTCTCTCACAAAAGTGGGAGCTAAATGTGTCATAAAAAAATGTCCCCTTGTCATTTTCATGTTCTTTTAAGTCTTGTTTCATGATGTTTGGCCTATTTTTCTCTAATTTTATATTGTAACATGGTTTGATATGCATATTTATGTACTAAAATTCAAATAATGACGTCTTGTGAAGGTGTTGTGACGTGTTGTAAAAAAATTCTACACTCTTCTAAACTCTGTTCATTACAATTCATCTAAAAATCACCTTTTCATCACTAATCAAGTCCTATTTTGAAGCGTTACAAAGTCTTATAACAAGATTTCATGCTTCTCTAGGCATAACTTCACTATTTATACCTTTCTTATACTTTATTTGACCCCTTTATGCCCTTATATGCTTTAATTAAGTTCATTTTTTAATGTAAACTCGACAAATAACATTAAATATGACTTAATTCCTAACACCCATTTTCAGGTCCTAGTTGGGACCCATTCGCCATGGGTGGCAAATGAGTCCCCCTTGGCTCTAAATTCAAAGTATTTTAAATTTCCTTTCAGGTTTTTATTCAAAATCACTTGATGTCTCCCTATGATGAGGTATTAAAGGGTTACTAAGGCACAAGTGTGTATAAATAAGTGATTTTCACCTCATTTTACATTTCCTACAATCACACATCACATCCAAGCAATGTTTTCATTCACTCAAGTATTCAAGCACTTTACAACATCAAATCAAGAATAAATCAAGCATTCAAGAGAATCCATTGACATTACTTCAGACTTGCATCATCAAGGGTTTGGTAAGTTGATAGCATTTTTATGTTGTTAGTTTATCATTCCTTTTCATTTCATTATTTTGTTAATGGTTTGATTACCAAAAGTGGGTTTTGACCAAGGAAAACCCCTATTCACTAACCTTAAACCATTTTTTCCCTATTGCATGTTTGTTTGCAGCCTTTTGTGTGCATATTTAACAAGCTTTTTGGTGTTGAACATTGGTTTAAAAGTCAACTAGGTGCTTCAAATAAACTCAAGTCTATTTCAATCTTGGAGAAGGTTTTCTATATGTTTCCTATAGAATTGACTTCGGCAACCTGACAAGCAATGATTCCTAGATATGGTGTTGCAAAGTTGTCTCCTGAATTTTCAAAAATTTGGGAGAGGATTGATTCACCACCTTAGGACTAAAAATTTGAATTTTGTTAGATTATGGATCCCGACAGACAAAAACTTGTTCCCGACAGTTTTTCACTAGGGGGATTACTAATTTGCCACCCTGGGTGAATCAGTCCCACTGTGAAAAATCAGTGATTTCAGCTAGTATCCACAACATTCCAGATTCATTATACTTCACCCAGGTGCACTCTAATTTAACTCATTTCTTTCTATTCTGCATATTTTCTTCATTTACTTCATTGTTTGCATATCACAATGTGTTTTCAAACATAGCTTTAATTTCACTTTTGCATTCATATTCATTCATTTAGATTAGTCAATTGCATTTATTTAACTTCATTTAGGTTAGAAAACATTGCAAATAACATAATTTGAATGAACCATTAGCATTTTTGCTCCTATCTCTCTCCTTTTAGGTGAAAAACCCTAGAAGAACAAGAGTAGCCCATAGGAGCCAAAAATAAAAGGTTCATCCATATGTGTCTGTCATAGGGAAAACTAGTGTTTTAGTGAATGAAAAATGTGGTTTTGATGGTGAATTTGAAGAAATGTTTTTAGTGGAGGTTCTAGGAAGGTTTATTTAGTGAGGGAAAACCTTTTGAGAAGTGTTTGAGCTGGTGGTAGGTTTGTGTGAGACTAGGAAAGGTGATTTTGAATAAACCCTACCATTAAATGGTGGGAACAAGGGTTTCTTAGATCAATGATAGGATAAGGGTTTGAGGACTTGAAACTTGATGATTTTGGCTATTTGTTACCTAATTATAAAGTCTGAGTAGTTAGCTTAAGTTGGTTATGAGTTTTAAGGGTACTTGTTTTGAAAAATAGGCCTAATTGACCTATTGGGACAACATTGAAACATGGTTTTGGGTGAGTTGTCAAAAAGAAACCTACATTGGTTTTGAGACAGGTTTTGGTTGACCAAAAATGGTGTTCAAAACTATTAAGACCCTATGGAGTTGGTGAGAGATTTGTGAGAAAAGTTGTGAAATACAGGTTGGCTAACCTACTAGTAAAAGGCTGAGTTGTATTGAGAAGGAGACAAGGGAAGGAGTTTTGGTTCTGATTACTGTTTCCACTAACTTGAATTGTGTTGTTATAGGTGAAATCCATCATCCCTTGCATCATAATTAAATGCAAAACTAAATCATAAGTAAACTTAGGCATAAATGCAACTTACTCTAACAATGAAAATAGGTAGGTAGGTAGAAAAACAACATTAAAATTTTTAACTCACATGACACTAGCATGTTGCATATACATCCACATGCTCACTTGTGTCCTAGAGAAGACACTCAAAACTTTACAAGTGGTTCTAGGTTATTAAAAAGGATTGGAATGAGATCATATTAATTTGATAATCTAGTTGAGGAAAATGTTAATGATATTCTAAAATTATCTCTAAGATATTCTACAAGAATGTGCACTAAAACTAAGGATATTTTGTAGTCTAATAAATACAAGGTATGCAATTTTTAATATTATAGGATCATGGTATGAATTATCCAGCATTTACATTAGTTATCTTATCATCATGCAAGATTTGCCACATTTTTTATCTATTTAATAATTTGGAAAGTTTCACCAAATTTGAATTCACATACATACAAATAAAATTATAAATTATTCTTTTCCATATTTTTTATACTCTTGATTTGGATTGACTTAATTATTGAATCTTTATGTATCCTTTGATGAATTCCCTTCTAGACTCGATTCCTTGGTTTCTTTTGTATAGATAGTAACTACTTCCTACCCCGGAAATATGATAGTGATAACTTTTTATTATTTTGTAGCATAATATTCTTCTTGGTTATTTATCTTTTTGGTTTTATTATTACAATAGATATTGAGTAGTGATGCATCTAGGTTGTATGGATCTATTGTTCCTTTTTTCATTGATATATTTAGTTTCATTTTTAGAAATAATACTAATTTTTGTAGTTTTGAGGTTTTATAATTTCTAACTCATTAGAGATGTCATGAAAAGATAATTTCTTAGAGCATTCAGTGTAGGTTTTCTATTTTCCTTATGTTAGGGGATATTTATTTCTTTCCTTCACATATTTGTAATATTTCTTTGGCTGATTAGACTTGGTTATTATGAGAAAACAAGGTATAATTCATTAGTTACATATGTCACTCTCACTGACACCTAGGAAGTTGAGTCTCACACCCTCTCTTGGAATTATATATCACCTCTCATAATCACTCATTTTTCTTCATATTAGTAGGTGAAACCATTTCATTTTTAATTTAGATATTAGGTGAAACTCCCACTTATTTTTGGAAGTTGGAGTTATTACACCTCTTTGATGTATATGAACTTATTTATGGTTTATATACAAAAATAACCTCCCTTCTACATTATTTAGAAAGATTAATGTGAGAATTTCTTATACTCTCTTGAATTTTTTTCTCTTGATTTATCTCTTTCAAGATTTTCTATTTTTTTATATTTTGATCTTTGAGAATAATTACAAGAATGATGTCTTCACCAATTTTAGAACTTTCACATTATTTGTGAGAATAATTCAAGTTCTTCTATTTGGTTGATACACATAGATAATGGGGGGAAATGTGTTAATATTCCTTTCAATATTACTACATTATGCATGGTATTAGAGCCTCCTTACAAATCCTTTCCTAAATTTTCTTGAAACTGTAAGGGTTGTTGGCATTAACATTCAAATGGGGCATCATAGTGGGACATATAGAAACCTCAAGGAGTACTTTTGGTTTGTAAATTTATGTTTTCATTTACAATTATTTTTAGATTTTATTTGGATTTACCTTTTTCTATGGGAAAATAGAGCTTTCTAATAGTTTGGGGTAAATAAATAGTTAAATTACATCCAAATTTTCCAAAAACCCTTAAATCAACTATCAAATTATCAAAATTGGAGCAATTGCAGGGGAGGAAATTTTATTTACAAGGTGTAAGATCATACAATTAAGTGGGAAAGACATCTAAGATCTAATAAGTGAATTAACCTAAATCTAGATTTCTTCTTTGGATTAACATTAAAAATAAACCAACTAGGGTTTGATGATTCGCTAACTACCTCAATGGAGATCAAATATGTTAGGGTTTGGTTTCCTTGTTGCAAGGAGGACAAACTTGATGTGTTATTTGATTAAATTAATTAAGATAAACCCTAGATATGAAAATAAAAAATGATTGCATAGATGAAAAAAAATGATAGAAACAAATATAGATTTAGAATCTTTAAATAGAGGAGTACTTGTACATGAAATTTGATCCTGAATTGCATGGAAAGGGGCACTAGGAACCCTAGTCTAAAAATGAGGGCTCTGAATACTTTAAATAATGATTTGGAAGCTATAGAATTGCACTCTACTATTTTGTAACCTATTGTTGTTGGAATTTTCATATCTATCCTACACACATGAAGAAGAGGGGAAGGGTTATGTTGTATAGGATTTTTCCTCAGTCAAGCTCCAATTTTTATGTTTTTGCCTCCATAAAAAGAAAATGATGATTGTATAAATTGTGTGCCCTATGTCTAATAGAGGCAAAGTAAACAATAAATAACCATAAAAAAAAATGATAATTGATAATGTTACCTTAGGTATGAAACCCCTATCAAAGAGATGTCACACAATAAGTTGCCATGAAGAGTTGATAATGCACGATTTAATTGCCTTGAAGATCACTCAAATCTACATTTCTTGGACTAAAGTCAATTGGCTCATCTTGTACAAGGAAAAATGGAAGGTTTCTTAAAAGACCTACAAGTATTAGTGATCATAACAATAATAATCATGAAACATGAGACATGCTACTATGCATAAACATGAATTTGTTGATGTGTGGTGTAGTGTAGAAAATTGTATACCTTTACAATTTCACACTATGTTTGGGTCCCTTAATTTATTGGACTTAATTAATCTTCTAATTCTCCAAATTAAGCACTCCAAAGACTTATTCTTACTATTTTCTAAAAGGGTAACTGACACTAAATAAATGCATTTAATAATTAAATTACCTTTCATCATGTGTGTCCTAGAAGTATAGGTCAGGACCCATTCACCCATGGTTGAATGGGTCCCATTATAAGCTAGGATCCAAATTAAAATATGTTTTTGGTAGCATTCAAATGATCAAAATTCAAACTATATGTGTTGGATTTTGGAATCTATTTTTTAGGAAATTAGATAAACACCTATATAAATACCTAGTTATTTTACCATTTGAAATCTAAGAAGCAATAATTTGGAGAATAAATTATCATTAAGAATTATTTTCAAGATCATATTTGAGCATTCAAGAGCAGCATTATTAGTCATTTGTAGAAAAAATCAAGATCCTAACATCATGTCAAAGTTTATGTGTTCATGTTTTTTTGTGAAGGATAACAAGTGTTGTGGGTCTTCATGCATTCAAGAATTCAAACAAATCAAGAAAGCAAGATCCAATTCCCTTCAAGTGATGTGTATGTATTCAGTCTTTCAAGGAAGCATTGAAGGGTAGTGAGTTGTAGCAATTTTTTCATTCATCATTTCCTTCCTTTCCATTAAGGTCTTACCTTGACATTTCCATTATGGAAAGTGGAAATACTAAAACTAGGTTTTACTGAGGCAAGCCCCTTTATGGAACAACATTTTCCCTCTTTATGAATCTGTAGGCTACATGTTTGAAGTGGATTGATGAGAGCTTGAAGATCCATTTTCCATTGTTTCATTTTTTGTCATCATTCTTGTCAACCCATAAAAACTAAGTTGTGGAATTCATTTGTGACATTTCAACAAATTTGAAAGTGGAAAATAGAAGCTTAGATCAAACACTAGAGGACACCAAAATTTGCTTAGGACCCTTGCACAAAGAACCATTTTCCATTGGGTAAATGAGCCCTTGTAGGCACATCAAACCCAAATTTTTTGAGTAGGTTTATTATCCTCTGCACTTCCCAGATCCACTTGCAAACTATTATTTTGTCTATTAGTTGTTAGTACCGTGCATTTTATGTATAAGGATATATAGGATCATTAGTTTAAGATCATTCTAAAATATTTCCAATATATTCTAATCTTCCATTAGATGTAGATTCAGGTTTGATTGACTCACCATAGGGCTAAAAGTCACTATTCTCACCTTGTGATCAATGTCCTAATGAAATTTGGAAAAAGGCCCCCTTACATCCTAGGTTCGTTACACATATGACCTAGGATCCCCCCTTTTCAATCATTTCTTTTGGAGAACTCAACATATACTATTCTAAAATTGATGAGATGAATTTTTCAAAATAATACTATTCTTCATTTAATTTATTTTCCTATTCATATATTGTAAATACATCAAGTAAGCGATATTAAATTTGAATTGTATTTTTTATTTAATATTTTTTTAACAATAGAATTATCTTGTTTTATTTGAAAATGGTTTAAATATATTTTATTTAATTTGTTTAAATTTCTTATTTTAAGAGCTATTTTTTGAATTTAAGAGTGTTAAAAGATTTATTTGTTGTATTTTACTTAATAGTTACTTTATAGTTTTAGGTTCCTTCAATTTTTTTATACATTCTCGATCATATAAATAGATATACCTTTCGTATTTAAAGTATATTTTAATTATATTATATAATTATAATTAATTATTTGGATCATATTATACAAATTTTGTCAAATATTTATTGTGTTTTAATATAACATATTATTAATTTAATATTTTTAATTTACAAGTTAATTTTATATATTATATAATATAATATTGAAATTATTGATTTTTTAGTAGAATCGTGTATTATGTTTATGAATTTTCTAATATAATAATGTTTCTATGTCGTAGAAAAAAGGACCCTTTGCTTGACATGGGAATAATTCATGATAAAATGGACTTAATGAGGCCTTGATCCAAGTGTTGTGAGGAATTTTATGCATCCACACTAGATCTTGGACCCCTGCAAATTGAATAACATGCTTTTATCAATGTCTTGTAAAGGTGTTGTAAAGTCTTGTAATGGACTTTCACGCTTTTCTAGAGTTGATGAACCCATTTCTCCCTAATTCAACATTATAAAATATGTTTAATAATATAATTAGATCAATCTAGAAGGTTCTTGAATTAAATTTAATGATAAACTAGTGTTGTAATGTGTCTTGCACATTCACATTGGTTCTTGTGCCCCTCTAGGCTGTGGACCTCATTTTAGTGTTGTAAAGTGTATTAAATCACACTTTCACATTGATTTGTGTGTCCCAAGCCCTATTTGGAATTTACATCATCACTAATAGGCCCCTATTAACCCATATTATGCATCCCGAGGCTTTAATTGATCAAATACCTGACAAAGTTACATTTTAGACCTTATTACCTTATTCCTTGGCATCTGAGCTGTCAAAATAGCCCCTGTGGGATCCATTCACCATGCATGGTGAATCAGTCCCATCCAGGTGGGACCCATTCACCATGTGTGGTGAATCAGTCCCATCTAGGTGGGACCCATTCACCATGTGTGGTGAATGAGTCCCATTTGGCCCCATTTTGACCTTTGAGTAGAAAATAAAGTGAAATTTGAGTTTAATTTCACTACATGTCAGCCTATGATGAGGTATAATCAGGATACTAAGGCACAATTGGTATAATCAGGATACTAAGGCACAATTGTCTATAAATAACTGTTTTTACCCTCATTTTACATCTAGCAACTTATATTTACATCTCTCATCCTTAATTCATCTATCTTCTCATGCAAGTCAAGCAAGTTAGGGTTTCTTCATTAGAAGTCATCAAGTTAGCTTTCTAAAGCATTCAAGGGCTGAATCTTCATGTATTGCTGAAGAATTTCAAGATAAATCACCATGAAAATGTAATCAATTCCATTTTACATGTTTCATTACTTCCTTTCATCATTTTGGTTTAATTACCTAAAAGGGGTTTGACCAAGGTAAATCCCCATGCCCTAACATTCAACATATCTCTCTTTTGTCTTGTTTGTATGTAGATTTAGGACTCTTGGAAGCTTGAAAATTATTGACTATCAAGTTGCAAGGTTGCTCAAGTCTTCTTCTCATTCAAAAAGTCAAAATATCAACAAAATGTCATTTTTAGGCCCGAATCTGATAGTTTATGAAGCGTATACCTATAGAAGACAAAAGTGTAGATCTAGACCTATAGAATCAAGTCCTGACTTTGCAGATTACTTAGGGAGGAATGATTCACCATGCATGGCGAATTAGTCCCACTTGTAGGCCTAAAAACTAATTATCTCATACTTCAATTTTCAGTAGTTCAAAACCTATTTCTGGAAGTTTTCACCAGAAGCAAGACTGATTTTCTATGCATGGTGAATCAGTCCTAGTAGCCATTAACAATGATTTCTAGAAAATTCTAGAACCTTCCAACAACAATAATCTACCTCCAAGTTTACTTTGATCAGTCTCATCAATCTTTGTTTTCATTTGTTTAGGTTTCTAGTTCATATTTGCGATCAACATTATGTTTTCCAACATCTTGAAATAGATTAGTTTGCATTCATTTATTTGCATTTGTAAACTTTCAAACACATCTATACACATTTCACATCAATATCCCATCCATCCTTACATTAATCTTGAGTGAAACATTGTGCATTTTGGCCCATCTTTCCCCTTTTAGGTGAAAAAACCTAAAAGAGAAAGGAAGAATTTAGGTGCCAAAATCCTTCGTTTCATTTTGGTGAACCTATTATTTGAATTCCCTCTTCTCTAATTTTGGATTCCATTCATTATTCTAGAGTTTCTTGCATTTCATGTTGCATTAGTTAGCTAGCATTCTAGGATTTTATTTTTTGCATGTGTAAAAGTGCATAATAGGTTAGGTTTTTACATCTTTCATTATTAAAAAGTTCTGCATTCTACATTTTCCTTGAGAACTGGATCATCACACTTAGAACACATCAGAATTAGTCACAAATTTCTAAAAAATTTGAACAAAGCCCATATTAGGACTCATTCACCACCTTGGGCGAATCAGTCTCGTCTAACCCTTGAAACAACATTGTACAAAACTTAGAAATTTGTTTTTAGGCTTCTGTTTGGTGCCTTAACCTGTATCTATCAGTTAGCTGCATTTGTGTAGCATGCATTTCATCAAATCTAGCCTTAATTAGCTCATTTCATGCATGATTTCACTTTCAAATTTGCATTCTCATCTTGTTACATTTCCAGATTGTAGAGAAATCATTCCATCATGTTTTCATTACAAAATTCTCTAGTTATCATCTTCCATGTTCTCTTCATATATATTATTGAATATTGTAAGCACCTTTTGTAAAGTCGTGCCGTGTGAAATCGAAAGGACAACAAAATACCACACTTTTTTTTTTTAAAGTGAAACATTACCTAAGGTGAATATGTACAAACATTAAAAAGATGATCAAAATATATGTTACGTGACAAGACCTAACTAGTCCCATGGGATTATAGGGTTGCATTACATGTAAACGTCCCCAGCCAAAACATCCTTAAAGATAATGCTCAGAAGTTAACAATAGAAGAATACATTCCCAAGATAACATAATCATACATCCATCCATGATCACTAGCGATGAGAAGATACATCCATCATTCTATTACATTTCAATTCATAGTTTAATATTACAATGGTGGAGCATATTTCCACATATACAACACATCATGAAAACACTAATACATTACATAATGCTTCCCTTATAATAAAATGAAGAGTATGTCAAGTACAAGAATAATACATTAAATGAGAATAAGGTATAAAGTGAGGGATAGTCTTCAACAATGTGAAGCTCTAGAAACTATGCATATGCTTCTGCATCACGAACACAACCTGAGAACCCAATGCGGTGCATAGCACGTTCCACCCGACCGCGTGGACCCTAAGGTCCACCCCCCATTCTAGGAGATGACAAGAAAGACCCACAACCAAGACAGACAAATAGAACAATCACAAGACCAAACCGCAAGGTTAGCCCAAAACAAAACATACAACAATCTCAATGACTACTTACAAGGTGAGTGCTACTAGAGGCATACAAAGGAAAAGCAAGGGATTCTATGACATCAATATCCCTATACTCCCAACTGAAGGGTATGTAAATACTTGTGTTCCCAAAGAAACTCACATCAAGGCTTCACTTATAAACTTGTCAACAGGTAAAATAAATCAATGTAGAATTCAATCAATTAGGAGAATGCAAGAAATCAATATTTAACCTCTCAACACCATTCCATGTAATAGAACATAAAGCATATTCCATAATCCACTTGCTTAAACATTCCTTTTCAATTTAATAAATAAACTAACTTAATAAAAACATGAAAGGGTTAACCATTGATTCACTCAAATGGGAACATAATCCAATCTTACTAACAATAGTGCAAAACATAATTAAATGCATTTTCATCATAATATCTTTTAAAAAGAATAAGCACTATGAGAACCTAAAATATGTAACCCATCAGATTTTTCTTAATTTAAAATCGTTAACTTATACATTTGATTACCTTAAAATAATTAAGATTGAAATATAACCTATACCTTTGTTACTTCAAAATAATGAATTTAATTAAAATGTAGTATATTGGTTTACTTCAAATAAATCAATTTAATCAAAATATAACCTATACATTTATTACTTCAAAATAATAAATTTAATTAAAATGTAGCATATTGGTTTACTTCAAATAAATCAATTTAATCAAAATATAACATTTACATTTGTTGACTTCAACTAAATAAATCTAATTTAAATTGAACACAAACATATCAAATCACCAATATAATAGTGAAGGAATTTGTAAATAACTTTAACTTTAGATGTCTTGAAAATAAATCTAATTTTTAAATGCACTTGAAATAAATCTAATTTTTATATGCACTTGAAATAAATCTAATTTTAAATAAATCTAATTTTAAATAAATTACTGATTATAGTAACTTACAAGATAATGAAATTACCATTATCGAATTTTTAAATACATTTGAAAATAAATCTAATCTTCAATAAATATAATTTTAAATATATTTAAAAATAAATTACTGATTACAGTAACTTACAAGATAATGAAATTACCCATATCTATTTTTTTTCTAAATACACTGGAAAATAAATCTAACTTTAAATATACTTGAAAATAAATCTATTTTTTAAATACATTTGAAAGTAAATCAAATTTTAAATATACTAAAAAATAAATTACTGAAATCATAAAAATACTTTTGATTAGAAATTATGTTTTAAATCCTAGGATTAATATCATAAGTTTGGTCTTAATTTTCATTTATATATATATAACCTAAAACCCACAATAAATATTAAAACTTGTTATCGATCATTGACTAAACTTGTGCTATTAATGCTTCCACACAAAAATTAAGTGGCTTATCAAATTTACCAAGGTGAATCATAGTAAACAAATAAATTTAATTTACAGACCCATTTAAAGGCACTACACCCAACAAGATAGCAGCAAAAGAAGCGATGATGTTTAAATGAAACCATATCCATACAATTAATGGCTTAAGGTTTCTACCAAAGCTATCATCATGAATTTTGTTGTTGATTGGAGCAAAAGCCAAGCTGAGTTCTATGGCTGGTGAAATAGCTTAAACTATCGGTGGTAAGAAAATTCGATAATAGGCAATCAATATCCATGGCTACCGATGGCTTAGTGGAGAAAGCACATAAGGGAACTCCATTGCTAGTAAAAAAAATATAAACCTACCACCACCATGCTTTTCAATTTAATATATTTTTTCATTTCTTATGAATTTCACCTTATTATATTTTTTTAATATTTTATCGTGTAAATATAGCATCACATTATTAAATTAAATTAACCATTTCGTTCTTGAGAATGCTTTTAAATATATATATTAAAATTTATTGAATGAAGTAATTAACAAAATATTTATTTTTGAATAAATCCTTGATAACAATTAAATAAATAATATTATTTAATTAAATAAACAATATTGTTTAATTGCTAACTAAAATTTTAACAAAGCTGTAATTAAAATATTATTCTATTTATAATTAAGAAAATCAACAATTAAAATAATATTTTTTTAAATCTACAAACATAGTTTAAAATTTTCAAACTAATTTAATATTTAATTAAATTTTTGGTAATCACTTTACTAATTAAATCTAATGCTTAATTAAATTATTTTCAACAATAATAGTGACCATCATTAAATTAAATTAACTAATTAACAATTACGGTAATGCATCAAAATCAAACAATTAACACATTAAAAATCAACACTTAAAAAAAATGACATAAAACAAAACGATACCAAACAAAATAGAATATTGACGAACAACATCATCAAACAACAAAATCACAAACAAACACTTACTCAAATGCCTAGAAAGGCCAATATAGAGGGGCACTACATCCTCCCCCCCTATGCTTCGACTTACTCCTGGAAGTCACAAAATAAAATAAAACATACACATCATCTCAAACAATAATATCATGGCATATACTCAGATAACGGGAGACACCAAACAAAACAACTGTCAAAACATAAAAGCCATACCGAAGGGTTGCAAGGTGGGGGGGTACTCATACTCATCGAGGATGATGGAAAGGTTGGGGACCCTTCTTGTCAACTTCGTGTTTCCACATCATACCCATTGGGATATATGAGGCTCACCTAGTTCTGATAGTGCAAGTGGAGTCGAGGCTTGGTACCTGCAATCGTGCATAAAAGTAAATGTTGTGTACAACATATATATATCCAAAACCAAACATAGCATGAGAGGAAATTGTAGCATAGTAGGGGGCTCGTGAGCAAGTGATACTACCCTATCCCTCTCACCAAACCACAACAATAACCACATCAACCAGAACAACTCTAATAATCAATTCAACTCATAAACAATCTACTACTTAATAGTCCAAAAATTAATCACATAATGATAATAACCATGAATATCTATATCATGTACTATATGAGAAATGAATTACTGCTTGACATCATAAGTATCTAATTCTATAGATCCCCATTATGTTACCTTCATCATTGAGTTTCTAAAGCCACTACCTGGAAATCACAGACTAAGGTGGAAACATAATGCACTAGTATCAAATTTTCAAGCTGATTCTTTACCTCAAAATGCTACTTTTCCATAAGAATGCAAAATAATGATCCACATATACACATATTTTTAAATAAAAAAATCATTTACACACAAGACAATCTACTTTAGTCACCATTCATCACCAAATCACACAAAATTTTCAACGAAAGACCAAAATTTTACACCTTCATAGATTCAAGAAAACATGATGTATCACTCCCCAAGCATAAAATCCCAATTTTATCATTTCATAGTTACTATTTCTATAATTTAACATAAATTCTCCGCATACACACAAACTCACATCACCGGGAATCACATCACAAGGCTACACAAGGGTCCATCTAGACACTAGAAAGCAACATACTAATCCATGATATATAATTCATGAGCCAAGAGCCAATATCCATCTCACATAATCCACACCTCACACTCAGTGGCTTGATGGTGTTAGGCCACACACACATCGTGAGACCATCCAAGCAAGACCACAATGACCTATCTCTTGTTGTATAAGGTGGTTAACCTCCAAGAGATAGTCATCACACATAGGTGGGTAGTGGGTCCTACTTGTATATTAGCCTCACATACTCCCATCCTCAAGGATCCCTACATTTGTTTCCTCGTATACACTCTCCAAGTATTTCTCATACATCCTTGGAGAGGAATCACAATATGACACATAGCCAACCTCAAAAACAATAAGGATAAACTAGTTTAGCCAACATAGTCGTAAAATAAATATCAAATAAGATTTAGTTTCAACAATAAAGAAAGAAAAGCATGTAATTTCAACACTAAATTGAATGTAACCATGAGGGCTATGAGAGAATAAGATCAAAAAGTGTGGCTAAACCATTACAATCAAACATAAACACAATGTTGGCCTTGAAAGTCAATCTAAAATCATCAATAATCATATAGGAAGTCCTCAATCTTCAGAATTGCACAATACAACACTATGTGACTAGATACTAGCCACCAAACGAGGAAGGAGGGAACATCGTCAGGCTATAAGAGTAGCCCTCATGTGGTGTAGAGTGATCACACCATCCACATGACCTAGAGTGTGGTCCTCGACTACACCCTACCTCGCATCATGACGCAACATGGTCATATGCCAACCGGAGAAGGCATGCACTAGTAGTATGCCACATGGAAATGTGTCTGTCACTCCACAAAAGTAGGCACGCGCAGACACACCCTGCATAGTGATACCTCATGGTGAAGGAACACACAAGTACTCACCGTCGCCAAAGGTATACATGGCTAGGACATACCCATATGCTAACTAACCTAAACACCATCGAAAGAAAACATGAGTATCCCTCTACAAATGTGTGAGGCCCTATTACACTCATCACATAAGTAGGCTATCATAACAAAATCTCATAGTGTGCCTTCACATGTCTATGCATGTGGCATCATGTCCTCGAGTCGGGCTCGCTACCATCAGAAACATAACATCATCACCAACACTATGTCAGAACATCAGTGAGGTGGGGCATCGTATCCATTGCATCATGTCGAAACACGTGCAAATATAGTGTATATAATACATATATGAGAATATCAATATCGGGCTACTCAAGCTTCACCTCTCATACATAAGAGGTTGACTGGAAAATGCCAGCTCAACATCCCTACAAACAGGTAGGCATAAACTAACAATTCAATGTTGTTTTACTCAAAACTGTGGGGTTTAGGCTAGCACATATGGATCAAGTACCCTAATCCATAGTAAGGGAAAGTAGTGAGTATGTTTCCTTGGGATCGGTTGAGCTAAGATCGCTCTGCGTCGCAATGTGTGTATGTTGCACACTCCGCCCAAGGAACTTTGTGACGACTACTACCCCTTCATAGATTGAGAGGCTAGAGAACCAAAAGAAAATAATCTATGAAACTAACTTTTAACTACTCTTATGTATATATAGATTTTCAACCACACGTGGGTTGGCCCTCAATTAGGTAACAAACATACAAACACACATAATTGTATGGCTAATCCCACACCAAATACAACATATTTCAAATTGATGGTTACACCATATCACCATCCCATGGGCCCTGTGGGTTATGGGCCCACAAAACAAGTACATGGTATTCACAACACTCAACCAATGCATAGTTACTGGCTTCTCACATTTACAAGGGAAAAAAATTATATACATAATTCCATAGGTACACTTATTTCCATCAACGGTGTGATTCATACCATTACATCCTTTCCACAACCCTTTAACAATTCTTCTTTCACCCTGCTCTTTTCCATAGATCATGTCATGATCATCGTGATCACTTAACGACTTCACTTAACAAATTCACTAGGACAACATATTGGGCTCATATGAAAACATAGTGTGCAGTGTATGAACCTAGGATATGATACCAATGTTGTAACGCCCTTCAATGTGAACACCAAAGGACAACAAAATACCGCACAATTTTTATTTTTTATTTTTTTTCAAGTGAAAAATTACCTAAGGAGAATATGTAAAAACATTAAAAACATGATCAAAATATATGTTATGTGACAAGACCTAACTAGTCCCATAGGGTTACATGGTTGCATTACACATAAACGTCCCCAGCCAAAACATCATTAAAGATAATTCCCAAAAGTTAACAATATAAGTATACATTCACAAGATAACATAATCATACATCCAACCATGATAACTAGCGATGAGAAGATACATTCATCATTCTATTACATTTAAATTCATAGTTTAATATTACAATTGTGGAGCATATTTCTAAAGATACAACACATCATGAAAACATTAATACATTACATAATTCTTCCCTTATAACAATGGGAAGAGTATGTCAAGTACAAGAATAATACATTAAAGGAGAATAAGGTATAAAGTGAGGGATAGTCTTCAACAATGTGAAGCTCTAGAAACTCTGCATCTACTTCTGCATCATGAACACAACCTGGGAACCCAATGGGGTGCATAGCATGTTCCACCCAACTGCATGGACCCTAAGGCCCACCCCCCGTGCTAGGAGATGACAAGAAAGACCCACGACCAAGACAGACAAACAAAACAATCACAAGACCAAACTGCAAGGTCAACCCAAAACAAAACATACAACTATCTCAATGACTACTTACAAGGTGACTACTTCCAAAGGAATACAAAGGAAAAGCAAGGGATTCTATGACACCAATATCCCTATACTCCAAACTAAAGGGTATGCAAATACTTGGGTTCCCAAAGAAACTCACATCAAGGCTTGACTTATAAACTTGTCAACATGAAAAATAAATCAATGTAGAATTCACTCAATCAGGAGAATGCAAGAAATCAATCTTTCAGCTCTCAACACCATTCCATGTAACTAAACTTAAAGCATATTCCATACTCCACTTGTTTAAACATTCCTTTTCAATTTGATAAATAAACTAACTTAATAAAAACACAAAAGGGTTAACCATTGATTCACTCAAATGTGAACATAATCCAATCTTACTAACGATAATACAAAGCATAGTTAAATGATCAAATAATTAAATGCATTTTCAACATAATATCTTTTAAAAAGAATAAGCACTATGAGAACTTAAAAAATGTAACCCATCGGATTTTTCTTAATTTAAAATCCTTAACTTATACATTTGATTACCTCAAAATAATTAAGATTGAAATATAACCTATACCTTTGTTACTTCAAAATAATAAATTTAATTAAAATGTAGTATATTGGTTTACTTCAAATAAATCAATTTAATCAAAATATAACCTATACATTTATTACTTCAAAATAATAAATTTAATTAAAATGTAGCATATTGGTTTACTTCAAATAAATCAATTTAATCAAAATCTAACATTTACATTTGTTGACTTCAACTGAATAAATCTAATTTAAATCCAACATAGACGTATCAAATCACCAATTTAATAGTGAAGGAATTTGTAGATAACTTTAACTTTAGATATCTTGAAAATAAATCTAATATTTAAATGCACTTGAAATAAATCTAATTTTAAATATACTAAAAACAAATAAATTACTGATTATAGTAACTTACAAGATAATGAAATTACCCTTATCTAATTTTTAAATACATTTGAAAATAAATCTAACTTTATATATACTTGAAAATAAATATAGTCTTAAAAACATTTGAAAATAAATCTAATTTTAAATATATTTAAAAATAAATTACTGATTACATTAACTTACAAGATAATGAAATTATCAATATCTATTTTTTTTTTCTAAATACACTAGAAAATAAATCTAACTTTAAATATACTTGAAAATAAATCTAATGTTAAATATACTAAAAAATAAATTACTGAAATCATAAAAATCAACACTTAAAACAAACAACATTAAAAATCATCACTTAAAACGAACAACATAAAACAAAACAATACCAAACAAAATGGAATATTGATGAACAACATTGTCGAACAATGAAATCACAAACAAACACTTACTCAAATGCCTAGAAAGGCCAATACATAGGGGCACTACACCTTTTGTTAAAAGCATATGAATATGAGGTCCTTTCCCCTCTCTTTTTGTTTGTCATAGATCCCTCTCCTAGTTCCCCTCTTGTGGTTGAGGTTAGTTTAGTGAAAGAAACCTTGGATATTCATAACACTTACATTTTTTCTTCTCCTATTATCTCTCACACTTGTGAAGTAGATATTTTAGTGCTAGAAGAAACAATTGATGAGAGTTGTGACAATATGAGTTGTTTCTCTCTTCTTATCTCTCCTATTACACATAACATTACTACATAAGAGGACATCACACTAAGTAATCATGAAGATCACACAACACATGATGATGACACCATAGATTCATCTCCTAACTCCTCCCCTATTTGTGAGAATGTTTTTGTGAGTAATCATGGAAATCACATTATTTGTGAGGAGGATATGTTGACATTAGATGATCAAATTTTTAAGGCCTTTGACAATCCTCTTTATTTTTCTTCCCCTATTTTGGAAGCCATTATTGGAAAAAGGGAGGTAATCAAAGATAATCATGAGAATCTTCTTGCTCCCTCTCCTAATGTTTCCCCCATCCAAGAATACATACTTAATCAAAAGGATCCAATCATTGAAAAACAAGAATGTGATGCTTTTTCCTCTTTTGATGCCTCTACCACTTTGTGATGAAGCTAATTTGCAAATTTCAACCTTAGATGAACACATTACAAGCTCTCCTAGTAGGGTAGATAATATGGAACAAGAGAATGAGACATTGCAAACACTGACCAACTACATAAAGTCTTCCCCTAATCTCCGCATTACCAATAATCAAACACATTCAACCATTAATAACTCCCTTGGTTATGACGAAGTTATTTTGGATGAACTTGAACCTTAATTGTCATGAACATGTGGTTTTTTGTTCTCCGAAGAAATTTCCTTCTAGGGAGGATATTATGACCCAAGACAAAGATAACATTCCCTTCAAAGACAATGAAGACTCTCACTTGTTACGAGATGTTAACATTATTCAACCTCAACTTATCCTTTATCCCCCTTCACATAAACCTTCACCCAAACCCAATTTTACTCTCTACCCACCTTCACACAAACAAAAAACTCAACATAAACCTCAAATTATTCTTTACCCACATTCACATAAACTTCACCCCTCTAACCAACCCTGATACACCCTCTACCCCCCTCAAACTAATGTATTTCAGCAACTGAGTTAGAATACTGTTGCTCATACATATAATACTTGAAATAATATGAAACCACCACAACCAATCCCACCTTCTTTACCCTTACCTAATCTGCCTAGTGCCCCTCACTATAGCCCACACACAAAGGAGTATGATCTTGTTGAACAATTAAAGAATACTCCTGCAAAGATTTCCCTTTGGGATTTACTTTAGAACTCACCAAATTACAACAACATTCTTCAAACATCCTTAAAACATATCACAATTCCTCCTAGTACAATTTTGAATGATGTGGCAGCTCTCATCCACAAAAATAATCTTGACATTACCTTCCATCAACATGAGCTCCCTCCTTTGGAGTTGCATAAACTACATGATGCCTTTATGATAATTTCTTGATTCAATCACAAAGGTATCAAATGCACTCTCATAGATAATGGTTATGCCCTTAACGTGTGTAGTCTGAGTCTCCTTGATCAATTAAAAGTTGATAGGTCACAAATAATACCTAATTCCACACCTATTCGAAGATTTGATAATTCAACAAAGCAACTCCTCAGTGTAATCACTTTGCCTATTACAGTTGGGGTGGTTACTTTACAAACTCATATTCATTTCATGCATTATGATCTTTCATACAATCTTCTTTTAGGCACACCATGGATTCATGAGATGAATGCAATGCCTTCAACCCTTCATTACATAATGAAATATGTCTATAACAATAACATTTATCAAGTTGAAGTAGATCTCGAGCTTGAAATTTGCTTGTACCTTTAAAAAGGAGCCACAAGTCCTTTGAAAACATTGATTCCAACATCCAATATCGACCCTCTTGAAATTGAACACAATGATGAGGAATCACCATCTAAAGTATTTGGTGATGATTGGGGATCCTTAGAATTCACACCATCATTTATGAGCGAATACATAGTCACACAAAAGAAAGATAAGAAACAAGAACAACCAACCATCATGTCAACGCAAAATTTCGATAACCTTTTGAAAGCATCCACCTCAACCACTTTGGAAAATTCCACAAACTCCACAATAATCCTTGATGAACACAATAACGAACAACCACCCAATTCCAAAGCAATGAAGAAGCTTTATAGAAAAGGTTATGAACTCATTAAACAACAAGGATATAGTGGAAAAGGATGTGGTGCTCAAGAAAAAGGTATCTGCAACCCTATAGAGCTTAACACACAAAAAAACTCATGGTCTTGGTTATTCTCCTTTGACCAAGTTCACCAAACCTTCACTCAACATCAATACTATCACACAAGACTCTTCCAAGCCTCTTCCTTGTTCACATAAATAACATTATATGTTGCTCCTTGCCATGCCATAGTTGTAGGATCATAGCATACTCACTATTGCATGTTTTTCATCCATTGCAAGGGGAAGCATAGTGTCATCCACTTTAGGCTCACCATTTCCCTACACTAGGTGGGGGGAAAAGAGTTAGATAGCCTTATCCCTTGTATGTCAGTTGTCATTGTCTCTTTCAACTACTTGTTAACTTTTCATGAACATATAAGAGCAAGCTTGATGTGTGAACGACATGTCTTAAGATTGAATCGCATGTGACATACAAACTTTCTTTGATTTTCATTTTCCTTGACATGATGTAGCCTAACTTTGAAACATATGACTTGGCATAGGGCTTGCCAAGTTGGCTCTCATGTCTTGTTTTCTCTTTTCTTTTACTTTTCTTCTCTACTTTAAAGTAATTGCTCATAGACCCATGTGCAAAAATTCCTTTAAAGTGGGGGGCATAAATTACCATTATTTCATGTGCATTCTTAGTTCCTAGTGTAGCCTTGTCTATGTTATGCATTCGTCACCTTGTGGATGAAATTGGGTATGATGTCTTTCACAAGTGTGATATATCTTAGCATATTACATTCCTCTTGGTGGCTTGATGTGACACACTCCATCCCCTAAGTGGTGAATATAATATACTTTTATTGGTCCTCTCTTGGAGACATTAGACATAATGTTCCCTAAGTGACTGACCTTGCACAAACTGAACAAGACTCCTTCAAACATTTTACACTTTTACACTTTACATTTTTGTACTTTACATTTTTACCTTTTTTCCACCTTGCATAACATAGCTTGCATGACTATGGTACCTTTGTCTTTTTGTTCATAGCATTTTTCTTTGTGGCACCTTGTTAAAATTATCAACGAGTATCACTTTAATATGGTTGAGAGGGAAGCCCACCTAGTGGCATGACTTTCCCCCATAGCCACTTTTGTGTTTATGAGTGCATACCAACTAGCGTATGTATCTTACCTTTTTAGGATTTCTCACCCTATGTACAACTAGTTCTATGGCCCCATAGTGAGTATGTTGTGACCTTCTCACCCCACAGATGACCGAAGTTCTATGGCCCCAGAGTGAGTACATCTCTTTCATCTTTTTCTTGTCATTGCATGATTTTGTATCTTGATGTTCAACTTAGGATCTTGGATCCTAGGCGCTTGCGCAATCTCCTTGATCTTTGTTATTCTTTTTCATCTTAATTTGTACATGGAGATCTCTCTTGAATGTCTACTTTATTGTGAGTTTGAAGCAAGTTCATCCTCTCACTAAAGTGGGGGCTAAATGTGTCATAAAAAAAGGACCCTTTGCTTGAGATGGGAATAATTCATGATAAATGAGGCCTTGATTCAAGTGTTGTGAGGCATTTTATGCATCCACACTAGATCTTGAACCCTTGCAAATTGAGTAACATTCTTTTATCAATGTCTTGAAAAGGTGTTGTAAAGTCTTGTAATGGACTTTCACACTTTTCTAGAGTTGATGAACCCATTTCTCCCTAATTCAACATTAGAAAATATGTTTAATAACATCATTACATCAATCTAGAAGCTTATTGAATTAAATTTAATGATAAACTAGTTTTGTAATGTGTCTTGCACATTCACATTGGTTCTTGTGCCCTTCTAGGCTATGTGGACCTCATTTTAGTGTTGTAAAGTGTATTAAATCAAATTTTCACATTGATTTCTATGTCCCAAGCCCTATTTTACATTTACATCATCACTAATAGGCCCCTATTAACCCATATTGTGCATCCCAAGGCTTTAATTGATCAAATACCTGACAAAGTTGCATTTTAGACCTTATTTTCTTATTCCTTGACATTTGAGCTGTCAAAATAGCCCCTGTGGGACCCATTTTCCATGCATGGTGAATCAGTCCCATCCAGGTGGGACCCATTTACCATGTGTGGTGAATGAGTCCCATTTGGCCCCATTTTGACCTTTGAGCGGGAAGTAAAGTGAAATTTGAATTTAATTTCACTACATGTCAGCCTGTGATGAGGTATAATCAAGATACTAAGGAACAATTTTCTATAAATAAGTGTTTTTATCCTCATTTTACATCTAAAAACTCATTTTTACATCTCTCATCATTAATTCATCTATCTTCTCATCCAAGTCAAACATGTTAGGGTTTCTTTATTAGAAGTCATCAAGTTAGCTTTCTAAAGCATTCAAGGGCTGAGTATTCATGTATTGATACAAAATTTCAAGATAAATCACCATGGAAAGGTAATCAATTCCATTTTTCATGTTTCATTACTTCCTTTCATCATTTTGGTTTAATTACCTAAAAGGGGTTTGACTAAGGCAAACCCCCATTCACTAACATTCAACATATCTCTTTTTTGTCTTGTTTGTATGTAGATTAAGGACTCTTGGAAGCTTGAAAATAATTGAAGATCAAGTTGAAAGGTTTCTCAAGTCTTCTTCTCATTCAACAAGTCAAAATATCAACAAAAAGTCATTTTCAGGTGCAAATCTAATAGTTTATGATGCAAATACCTGTAGAAGACAGAAGTGTAGATATAGATCTACAGAATCAAGTCCCAAATTTGTAAATTCCTGCAAGAGGACTGATTCACCATGCATGGTGAATTAGTACCACCTATAGGCGTGAAAACTAATTTTCTCAAAATTCAACTCTTAGTAGTTAGAAACCTATTTATGGAAGTTTTCACCAGAAGTAGGATTGTTTCACCATGTATGGTGAATCAGTCCTAGTAGCCATTAACAATGATTTTTGGAATATTCTAGAACCTTCCAACAATAGTAATCTACCTCCAAGTGCACTCTGATCAATCTCATCAACATCCATTTTCATTTGTTTAGGTTTCTAGTTTATATTTGCAATCAACAATGTGTTTTGAAACATCTTGCATTAGATTAGTTTGCATTCATTTATTTTCATTTGTAAACATTCAAACACATCTACACACACTTCACATCAATATCCCATCCATCCTTACATTAATCTTGAGTGAAACATTGTGCTTTTTGGCCCATGTTTCCCCTTTTAGGTGAAAAATCCTAAAAGAGCAAGGGATGATTTAGGTGCCAAAATCCTTTTTTTTAGTATGATATGACAATATGTAAGAATTACCATTACAAAAGAAAAAGGGGTAACCTCGTAAATATTTTATTTAATTTTCCCTTTACTTTGTTGTACTTTATTCCCTCGTGGAAAAATATATAAAAAATATTTTTATTTAAGATGTATTGAAATATCCTTGCATTTTATATTTCACATATGCTAGGTGAAAATAACTATTCTATGTGCAAGATCTAGACAAAGATAAAATTCATGGCCAAGGACCTATTGGCCATCATGAAAGATAGGGGAAACAATGCATAAGTAGAAATATTAATTCAAAGTTTATAAAATTATTTAAAATTAGATCACAAGAAGCATTATTGATTCTATTAGAGAGTATTAGAGATGACCACGTATCTCATATGGGAATTCTTGATTTTCCATATAAAGCCTAGAGTTTTTTAGGGATTTAGGATTTCTAAATTCATTAAATTAATATTTGAAATTTTTATAACTTCCATGAAATGATATAAAAAAATAAAATACTAACTTGATAAATTAGTAGCATCAAATCTTGATTAGATATATATAAATGGGACCTAACAAGTATAAATTTTTACTTTGTAATATAGATAAACATTCATGAATAATTTAAAAAAATTATTTCTATTTATCAAAATAAAGACAGTAATCCTAACTTATTGACACTATCTATTAATATTATTTAAGAAGAGAACATAATGTCAAAATTTGATTGTAACAAGAAAAAAAAATAGAAATCTTACCAAGTCAATAGAAATACATATTCCAAAGAAATAAGTCAAAAAATATTTGTGACCAATCCTATAAAAAAAACCTATTGTAAAATGCAATAAATATGGTAAATCAAGTTACATAGGAAAACAAATATTTGAAAAATAGAAATTCATTTCACAATAACAAAATTTCTAATAATAAAAAAAATTCAAATAAAAAATAAATCCCCTAGAACACCACCTATTTGCTTTATCACAATGAGGTTGTCGACTTGGTCATATAGTGACCTAGAGGCTTATCAATTTTCTTCCTTTTCTACTTAAATGTACTTAATGAAGGAGTTGATCATGTAATGAATTTTACTTTGGTTAGAGATTGTGGAATAAATCATTTAGTGGCCTAGATCTCCTAGATAACTCATAGTTCTTTTGTCTCTATATACTTTCATGTTATGGATTCATGTTGTTTGGATCATCAATTATAAATTTATGATATACTATATTCAAAATGGTGAATCCTTGATCTTAGGATTTGGATCTATTAATAGATTTAGATTTCCATGAATTCCTTGGTATGTATGGATATATGGATTATAGTTTTTTGGTCTTTGGTCATCATTAAGAATTGGAATATTTTGTATAGAAAAGGTAGGGAGATGGATAATTGAGGTGTTTTAGAGGCCTCTATAGAACACTAGATACTGAGCAAAAATGAATTAGAAGATGAATGATCTATGAGTAGTAAAATGTTAGTAGCAAGGGACACCAATGGTGTCTCCACTATGAATGAAGTAGAAGGGATCACTACAATAGATAAAATAGAAAGATAATTCTCAATAGTAAATCAAGACAAAAATGGTCATATAATCTTATGTTAGAATAATGAAAATAGGACAAAACTCTCCCATAAGATGAATCTGTGGTTTTCCAAGAAGAAGATTTTATTAATGAATATGCATGAACAAGAACTTGATATAATATAATAAGGTGCAATTATATAATTAAAGAAATAATTTTCTGAGCATATGAAAAAAAATTGATACCTATATTCATCATGATGCTTTCATAATTTCCTCTCAAATTTTATGACTTTTAGTCCCTTAGTCCCTTATGTCTCTTAAGAGATCTCTTCTAACCATTATAGCTAAGAGGGTTTGTGGGATCTTAGTCATGGAATGAGGTCTGCTATAGCATAAATCAACTTAATTAATTGTGTTGGTACTATTATTTTAATGTCATGGGGCTACCTTAAAAAATTCATACATTTCACACTCTAGAATTACATCAAATGGTCACCTTTATAATTTTTAACTCTAGACTAAGATGAATAAATTGATTTTGCAAAATAAAAATTAAGAGGGAATCATTTAGAGGACCTTAATATCCAACTATAAGAATAAAAAAGATGGCTATATTTTTGGAAGCGAAAAATTCTATAACCCACATTTTACTTAATTAAAATAATATTTTAACATTATAATATTTAAAATAACAATCTTAATAACGTCAAACTAATCATCTTAGAAAAGATATCCATAAAAAGGATTCAATTATCTATTAGAAAATAATATCATCTCAATTTAAGAAATTGGTATTATTTAATGAAAAATTAAGTTAATATATTTTCATTCAAAAAATCAATAACAACTTTCTTGAAAAAAAATAATACTTGTATTTTATTTAATATTTTAGGGATTTATAATGTGTATTTTCAACCTAGTCATCTATTTGAAACACAATGTGAATGCATTTAAAATTGACAATTATTTAATTAATTTTAAACTCCATAACCAATTTTTTTCATAAAACTATATGTAATAAATTTATATGAAAAATATAATAGAAATTTCTACCACAAATTACTTTATTTACTTCTCAATATTAAAATTTGAAGGTTAAAAATAACATTAAATTTTGAAGATTGTCAAGAAGCAACTTAAAAATAACATTAAATTTTGAAGGTTCTTAACAAACAAGTTAAAATATAAAATTAAATTTAGGAGCATCTTAACTTTTTAATAACTTAATAGATTTAGCACTTACGCATGTGTCCATGTCACTCATATGTCACTTCCATATATATTTATTTCTTATTCTCTATCCCCTATCGCTAGTCATTTTGTAAGGCGCTTTTCGTTGAACATGTGGTCGTAGTGAGTTGTAGAACTACTGGTAAAAGTGGTACAAAGAAGGAAATTTTGAGAATGATAGAGGAAGCATTTATTTATATCTCCACAAAATTCCACAAGGACACATAAATTTTTAAAAATAATGCATTAAAGTGACACAAACAATATTGTAACTAATTATAACAGTTTATAAATTTGAGCAAAACATGACATTTGGTTCGAGCAGATTCAAGACATAAAACAAAACCATTCCAAGGAGAGAGAGAGAGTGATGTGTTAATGATGAAAGGCATAACGTATGTGTGTTGTAACAATTTATGGGTTTTATTAGCCGATAGGCTATTTGTGTCAACTTTGCTCAAAATTTTTGTCAGCCTCGTTGTTTTTTAGGCTTCTGACGATTGAGAAAAAGGTGGTGGGTGGGTTATAACTTCGGTTGGAATTTTTGTTAGCCTTCCAACGGCCATGAAAAAGGTGTCAAAGGTGGTTGTTGGCTAGAGAAGGCTGTAGAAAATAAACGCTAGTTCATGTCAACATTAATTGTTGTATATTTTGCGTGTATTGGGGATTGTCATAATAACAACTTTCATTTAACACCTCGGGTAACAAAACGAATGTTTGGGAAATTTTCAATAAGGAATTGTTTGGTGTTGTTTTGTTGCTATACCTAATATGAGAGTTGTGAGCGATGAGAGTAAGCTTCTGTGAGGGTGCAAGTTGGATTAAGCTTTGTGCAACTTCTGTGAAGGTGGGTGGAGGTTATTTTGTGTTTTTTGTAAGGGCGAATGGTTGGAAATGCAAAAGAAAAGTGTCGCCTATGATAATATTTTTCCTATTTTTGTGTAGGAAAGTTGGCGAGAAGATGTGTGTTTGAAGCAAGACGGAAGAGGTGCATGTGGAAGAAACCCTTAGCGATATTGTTTGATTTGTGGTTGGTGGTTATATTTCTTGATTTTCCATAAGGTATTGTTGATTGTTTCAAATACCTTGTCTGATTTATGGTTCGCATTTTGTGTGCATGGTTTTGCATGGATTTGATATTGTGATTTTTGTGGGTTTGTGTTTATGGTTTCCATTATCTGCATATGTTTGTAGGCTTGTAGAAATAAGGAAGCCTAGAGAAAGCTAGAAGAAAGAGGTTTGTTTGAAAGAATCAGCAAGAGGTGCATATGCAAAAAACTGTTTGCCATATTGTTTCATTAGATTTTCCATAAGGTATTGTTGATTACTTCTAATTTTGATAAGGGGTTGTTGAGAAAAGACTAAATTGTTTGTGAAAATGAGTATTGTTTGTTTTAAGGTTCGTGTTTTGTGTTTATGGTTTTGCATGGGTTCCTATCTGTCATTTTTTTGTGTTTTGTAGATTTCTTCGTTTGGGTTGGTCTTTAAACCAATATTGTTTGGTTTATGGCTCCTGAATTGTGGTTATAGTTGCAATGGAATAAGATAGTCAATCCTATCCACTTTGTGTTAGCTTCCATTGGGAATTTTTGATTATAGTTGTGTTGATTAAGCTATATTGTTTCATTTTGGAGAAGGTGTTGTTGAAAAGGCTGTATTGTTTCAATTTTTGAGGAGGTTGTGTTGAGAAATGAGTGCTTTTTGTATGGGTATGTTACTATCAATTTTTCATAGGGTTTGTGTTTTATTTTTGTTTTGTGTGTATGTTTGCAAGAAAATAAAATTGTAGAGGTTATGGAGTTTTTTTTATTGTTATTGTATAGCTTGGGCTGTATTGTGGTTTTCTACATGTGGGTGGTTGTTGAAAGTAATGTTTGATTTATGGCTTTCATTTTCTGGTAATGGTTGGAACAAAATAAAATAATTAATGTTGTTGATTCTATGTTTGGATACATTAAGTATTATTGCTTACTGTTCTCTACCTCAGGCTATATTGGGTACATATATATATGTAATATTAAAATTGTTAAGGTTATGGAGTTTTGGTCAATTCTTTTTGTATAGCTCGGGCTATATTGTGGCTTTCTAGATGTGGGTGGTTGTTGAAAGTAATGTTGTTGATTCTATGTTTGGTTACATTAGGTATTATTGATCTTATTGTTCTTTTCCTTAGGCTATATTGCGTATATTTTAATATCAATATATATAGGTAAGATTAAAATTGTTAAGGTTATGGAGTTTTGGCCAATTCTTATTATATAGCTTAGGCTATATTGTTGCTTTCTGCATCTAGGTGGCTATTGAAACCAATGTTGTTTGATTTATGGCTTTTGTTATTTTGTTATGGTTGGAACAAAATAAAATAATTAATGTTGTTGATTATATGTTTCTTTACATTAGGTATTAATGATTATTGGTATTATTGATTATTGTTCTCTTCCTTAGGCTATATTGGGTATATTTTAATATGAATATATATGTGTGATACGTATATATGTGTACACACACACACACACACACACACACACACATATATATATAATTTTTTTGTGGGTTTCTCTTTATGGCTTGCATTTAGTGGATATGTTGGAAATGGGGAGAAATCCTTGACCTTATGCAATTTTTGTCAATTGTAACTGTCTTGATTTTCCATAAGGTACTGTTGATTGCTTCAAATATCTTTTCTAATTTATAATTTGTGTTTTCTGTGTATGGTTTCAGATGGATTTGGTACTATTATTTTTTCTTATTTATGGCTTCTTGTTTGTGGTTATGGTTGCAATGGAATAAAATAGTTAATCCTATATGCTTTGTGTTAGCTTCCATTGTGCAATGTCGATTATAGTTCTGTTGCTTAAGCTATATTGTTTCATTTTGGAGAAGGTGCTATTGAAAAGGGTGTATTGTTTTAATTTTTGAGGTTGTGTTGAGAAAGGAGTGTTTTTTCTATGGGTTTGTTACTGTCAATTTTCGAAGGGTTTTTGTTTAATGTTTGCGTTTTGTGGGTATGTGTGCAATGGAATAAAATTGTTGAGGTTATGAAGTGTTTGTCCATTTATATTTTATACCTTAGGCTATATTTTGGCTTTCTGTATGTGGGTGGTTGTTGAAACCAATGTTGTTTGATTTATGGCTTTCATTTTTTGGTTATGGTTGGAACATAATAAAATAATTAATGTTGTTGATTCTATGTTTGGTTACATTAGGTATTATTGATTACTATTCTCTTCCTTAGGGTATATTGGGTATATTTTTACATCAATATATATGTGTATATATATATGTATATATTTGTACATATATACATATATATATATATATATATATATATATATATATTAATTTTTTGTGGGTCTCTCTTTATGGCTTGCATTTAGTGGATATGTTGGCAACAGGGAAAAATTCTTGACCTTATGCATTTTTTGTCGATTGTTACTGTCTAGCTCAACCTATATTGTCTCATTTTCAATCTGGTTATATTCAAAAGGCTATATTGTTTCAATTTTCAATAAGGTGTTGTTTATAGAAGATAAAATTATTTGTTAAAACAAATTATGTTTCATTTATGGATGTGTTATATGGGTCAACTTTCAAGAGGTTTCTCTTTAATGTTTTCATTTTGTGGGCATGTTTGCAACATGATAAAATTGTTGAGGTTGTGTAGTTTTTGTCGATTGTTATTGTATGGCTTGGGCTATATTATGGCATTCTCCATCTGGATCACTGTTGAAACCAATGTTGTTTGATTTATGCCTTTGGTTTTCTGGTTATAGTTGGAATAGAATAAAATACTTATTGTTGTTGATTCTATGTTTGGTTGTACATTAGGTATTATTAATTATTGTTCTCTGCCTTAGGCTATATTGGGTGTATTTTAATATTAATATATATATGTGTATATATATACATATATTGTTTCAATTTTCAAATAAGGTGTTGTTCATAGAGGAGAAAATTATTTGTTAAAACAAATTATGTTTCATTTATGGATGTGTTATATGGGTCAATTTTCGATGGGTTTCTCTTTAATGTTTGCGTTTTGTGGGCATGTTTGCAACAGTATAAAATTATTGAGGTTATACAGTTTTTGTTGATTGTTATTGTATGGCTCAGGCTATATTGTGGCTTTCTCCATTTGGGTCGTTGTTGAAACCAATGTTGTTTGATTTATGTCTTTGGTTTTTTGGTTATGGTTGGAATAGAAGAAAATAATTACTGTTGTTGATTCTATGTTTGGTTACATTAGGTATTATTAATTATTGTTCCCTGCCTTAGGCTATATTGGGTGTATTGTAATATTAATATATATGTTTATATATATACGTATATATGTGTACATATATACATATATTTATATATATTTCAATTTCCTACTGCTGATTATATTTATGTATAAGGTTTTTCATTGTTAGTTTGCAAGAATGTGTTGTTGAGAAGGCTATATTGTTTTAATTTTTTCATAGGGTTGTGTTGAGAAATTAGTATATTTTAACTTGGGTTTGTTTCTATGAATCTTTGTGGGTTTCTGTTTATGGCGGTCATTTTGTGGATGTGTTTCGAACGGAATAAAATAGTTGTTGTTATGCACCATCACCACTGGAAAAGAGCTATAAATCAAATAGAAATTGTCATTAACCTATGAAAAGAACAAGCATATTAAGCGGCATAAATGAATATTGTCTACATCTGATTTCAGATAGATACATGTTTGCACCTTTTGTAGCCATCAACACATGCAAAAGACACAATATAAGATCCAACCACCTTCACATAGATTCCACATCCGATGAATGCACTTGCACCTTCACAAAAGCTTTCCATCCTCACTCACAGCTACCTTCAACAACAATATAGACCTAGAGGATGACACTGAACAATACGTTTTTGATAATTGTATAGACATTCATTCCACAAACATTCGTATGTATACATAGGATGACTAGAATGAGGAAAAAAAGACAAGGGTTGTTGTGGTAAATGGAAGCCATAAATCAAACAATATAGTGTAAGACAAATGACAACAGTGAATAATGCCTTATGCAAAGCAACATGAAGTACATAAAATTAACTATTTTATTGCATTAAAAACACAAGATAACATCCAACCACCTTCACATAGATTCCACAACTGATGAACGCACTGGCACCTTCATAGAAGCTTGCCATCTTCACACACAACTACCTTCAACAACAACATAAACCCAGAGAATGACATCCAACAATACATTTTCGATAACTACATAGACATTCATTTCAAAAAAATGTGTATGTATACATAGCCTGATTGGAATGAGGAACAACAAGACAAGGGCTGGTGTGGTAAATGGAAGCCATAAATGAAACAAAATAGCATAAGGAAAATGGAAACAATGAACAATGCCTTATGCAAAGCAACATGAACTACATAACATTAACTATTTTATTGCATTGCAACCATCGCCACAAAACAAAATATGTAAATAAAAAAATATTGTTATCGGTAGTCACCTCGATGGCCAAAGGTGAAAAATAGTAAAAAACATAGTGATAAATCAATACAAAAACATCTGCACAAAAGTCAAACCATAAATCAAACAATATTGTTGCAAAGAAACTATATACTCTCTTTTCAAGAGAACCCTATCAAAAAGGCAACAATATACCATAAAAAAAAACAACCTATATAACATTAACTATTTCATTGGGCTACAACTATCACACAAAAAAGTACGACTTCCAATAGTGGCTCACATGGGAAACCCACAAAACATAGAAAGCTCCCACTAATAGATGGACTCAAAACCTTCACCAGGAAAATGCGAACCCTAAATGAATCAATAGTGGTTTCAATGGTAACGGTCCAGATGCGAAGATTCACCAAAAACACAACAGATTAACTATTTTGCAACCATTCGCACAGACCAAAAGTCATAAATGAAACAATATGCCAATAGTTACGCAGATGCCAAAACCCACAAAACACAAGAAATCTTGATTTGAAGATTCACCAAAAACACACCAGATTAACTATTTTGCAACCACTCACACAAAACCAAAGTCATGAAATGGAAAAATATAGCCAATAATCACCCACAATTGTCGATTGCTGATAGCTAGCCTAGGTTTTTTTTTTTGGCTTAGTTTGTTGTTGTGCAGTTTTTTTGTGCTTTGATATATATTTATATGTATGTGTATATATATATGTATTTATATGTATATGTATGTGTATATATATGTATATATATATGTATGTATACATACATATATATATGTATGTATGTATATATATGTATATGTATATATAACATCCAAAACATTGACTATTTTGTTGCATTGCAACCATAGACGGTAAATAGAAGCCACAAATGGGACAATATAGCCTAAGGTGGACATCAACAAAATGAATTCCATAACATTATCTATTTGATTCGATTGCAACTATTGCCATAGAATGTTGAAAATCACAGTTATAGACCTATGCAAAACCTTTCGTGCGAAAGGGTGGTCCATATACATCTTATGTGTATATATATATATGTATATGTAGATTTGTATGTATATATGTATAAATATGCATGTATATTTATATGTATATATGTGTGTGTGTATATATGTATATATATATGTACATACATATATGTATATATGTGTATGTGTATAGTATGTGTAGTATGTACATACATATATGTATATATATGTATATGTATAGTATGTATAGTATGTACATACACTTATGTAGATATATGTATATGTGTGTATATATATATATATATATGGCTATTTGTGTCAACTTTGCTTGGAATTTTGGTCAGCCTCCCAATGTTTTAGACTTCTTGCAATCTAGGAAAGGGTGGCAGATGGGTTATAGCTCTGGCAAAAAAATTTGCCATTCTCTCGGATTTTTTTCCTTCTAATGGCCGTGAAAAGGTGGCGGAGGCGGTCGTTGGTTGCTTTGGGAATAGGGTGGCATTTTTTAGGCCACATGGATAGAGAAGGATGTGAAAATTAAATGTTGGTTCACATCAACATTAATTGTTGTATGCTTTGCATGTATTGGGGATAGTCGTAATAACAACTATTGTTAAACACTTCAAGATACAAAACAAGTGTCTGGGAAATTTTTAATAATGAATTTTTTTGTCATTTTGTTGCTATACCTGATATTGGAGCTATGAGTGACAAGGGTAAGCTTATGTGAGGTGCAAGTTGTATTAGGCTTTGTTCAGCTTCTTTGAAGGTGGGTGGAGGTTATTTTGTGTTTTTTGCATGGGCAGATAGTTGGAAATGCAAAAGAAAAGTGTTTCCTATGATAATATTTTTCCCTTTTTTGTGTAGGGAAGTTGGTGAGAGGAGGTGTGTTTGAAGCAAGTGGGAAGAGGTGCTACAAGACTTTTTTTTTGGCATGGATTTTTAACTTTGAAACCAATAGTGTTTGATTTATGGTTTTCATTTAGTCATTATGGTTGCAATCCAATGAAATAGTCATTTTTATACAGTCTATGTTGAATGTTGTCCTCTATATTGTTAGTCATTGGTTTTATTGTGTGTACTTTGGTTTGAATCCTTGCAAGCCTTTTTGTTTTTTGAGCTTCCCGCCAAGCGAGGTAAAGGTGGAAAATGGCCTTCCCTTTAAAAAAATCTAGGCCAGAATTCCCACCAGCGCCCCTATTTTAATCCTTGTGGTGGTTGCGGGTTGTTTTCCATAGGGAATTGTCATTGTCCCTTGTCTTGTGTTGGCTATGTTGTTTCATTTTCAGTTTTGAAATCCTGGAAAAAGTATTTGGATTGTCCCTTCAATAGGTTCAAAAAGGTGTTGAACACATGTATGTGGAAGCTAATGTTCTTTGGTACATTCAATACAAAGCCTATTGTTATAGGAATTCCTTTTCAAAAATGAAAGATAACAAATTTCTTTCAAACTAAATAACTATCTTGTCAAAAACAATAAATTTGAATGCTTTGTCTCCCTTTTCAAATAATATCTTCTTTAATATATATAATTCTTATTAAAATAAGTTGCAGTGATGCTTCATATGGTGCTTGATTAGGATAACAAGGTGTTGAAAGGGAAAAATTTTTCCATGAAATCTTTGAATAAACACCTTAAGGGTCAATCGAGAGGACACACATATAGGTAGATATATAAATATCCATATGTACACATGTAAATATTTATTTATGTAGAGACTTTTAAATCTAAATAGATTTGTATGCCATATTTTTGCCTCGATATGCAACTAGCTTGATCATAATTATAAAGAGAACAAACATCCAGACTGAATTTTCCCTCATTTTCCTAAACGAGAAGGGTAGGAATTCAAACATTTTGTTGGAGCTATAATATATTGCATAGCTCGAAGCAAGGAATTATTATAGGCAACAAAAGCTTTGAATTCGTAGCCTCCTCAGCTATTCAACTGAGGTAAAATGTTGTGTGGATGTTTGGTCTCTTGAATGTTGGTTGGTTTTGTATGGTTTGTGTGTGCTTGCACTACTTGTGATCATAGTTGTTGTTTATCCAATTGTATATAAAGTGTGAGATGAAAGATTGGTCTTGCTTTATACTATACTTAATGTAGGTGCTAATGTGCATATTAATAAAGCCATAAATGAAACAATATTGCTAGCAGTCATAGGTGCATACTAGAACCCATAGAATAGAATAAATCTTGATATCAAGATTTGCCAAAAAAATACCAGATTCGCTATTTTGGAACCATTCATAGAAAATGGAAGCCATAAATGAAACAATATAGCCAACACTCACCCACCTACCAAAACCCATGAAACTATATAGTCTTTTGAACAACAATTGACACAATGAAACAATATTGGTTTCAAGAGCCAGCTAGATGAAAAAACCTGCATAAACACGCGAATTCAACATAGGAAATGCAAAAAAAAAAAGATGTTGGCAAACCCAAATTGTTTCAATTTTCAATCAGGTTTTGTTGAGCAAAAAAATATATGTCTTCACATGGCCTTCACACACCAATTTTTTGGGTATGGGATTTTGTTTACTCCTTCAACTTTGTAGCCATGTCTACAAGGGAATTACATTGCTAACACTATTCAGGTTTTACGTATATACATATACACACAGACAGATATATATATATATATATATATATATATATATACAGAGAAAAAAATCTACATATATACACACATATAGTTTGTTGAGAAATGAGTATACTTCTACTTTCATTCCTCATTGAATCCTTTTTGGTTCCTCTTAATATATATATGTGTGTGTGTGTATGTATATATGCCAACCATTATCGCTAAATGCACTTGCACCTTCATATAGGTTTTCCCTCCATCGTTATAGATACTATATATATCTACATATATACATGTTTGTATATGTATATCTATATGCTTTGTGTGTATTGGTGATGGTTCCAAGGATAACTACTGTTTAACATCCTGGGGAACAAAATGAATGCCTCAGAGATTTTCAACAAGGAATTGTTTGGTCTTGTTTTGTTGCTATACCTAATATGGGAGCTGTGAGCAATGAGGGTAAGCTTCTGTGAGGGTGCAACCTGGATTAAGCTTTGTGAAGCTTTTGCAAGGGTGGGTGGAGGTTACTAAACACATCAAATGCAATAAAGAAAGAGTATTTCCTTCCACCAATGGTGGCTACATAGAACCCATAAACCAAGCAATTTATAGTAAGCTACAGAGCAAAAATCAACAATCCCCTTTTGAAAATAACATAAATTGTTTTAGAAATACTCCACAAATAGTTTTTCCAATATGCACCTCTTTTGACTTCCTTCAATTACACCTCTTCCCACTTGGTTTCTCTTCCCTCTATCCTTTCTCCATGGACATAAAAATGAACATAGAACTATCACAACCCACCATGGCTGTGGAAATTTTGTGAAGGTGGTTGGAGGTTATCTTGTGCTCTTTACATGTTTTGATGGTTGCAAAAGGTGTGGGTTGTGGTAATTCTTCTCTATCTATCTATATATATATATGTGTGTGTATATATATATGTATGTATACACACACACACATATATGTATATATATATATGTATACATATATATATATATATATATGTATACATATATATATATATAATATATTTATATATATATATACATATATATTATATGTATATTATATTTATATATATATATATATATGTATACATATACATATATATACATTTATATGTATATATATATATATATATACATATATATATATTATATACATATACATATATATATATATATACATATACATATATATATATATATATATATATATATATATGTATATATATGTATATATATATATTATTGAAAATTGTACAGACATTTGCTTTGTTCTCAGGGAC
>VDFB02270651.1:198741327-198831063 GCA_007258455.2 Sequoia sempervirens
TTTTCCTTCGTACTCTTGGTGATTCTAGGGGAAAAAGGGAGGGATTTTAAAATTGAAACAATGAACTTGGAATAACAAATTGTATGTAAGTATTATTTGAATCGTTGAAGCCCTTATTATTATTAATCCTTTCCTGTCATATTGTTAATTCCTGTGTAAAAAAATTGAGTTCCCATGTTGTGTTTTGAAGTCATAGAACTTCTAGCCAGTCGTTGGAATTGTAGCTCTACGATTCTAAAAGAGTAGACGCAGAAATGTTGGTGAACTCTAGCTCTTCTGAGGCTTGCAAACAATCCTCAAGCAACAATCCTGTAAGTGTGTTTGTTGTTTAGTTTATTGTTGTTGCTAATTATCTTGACAATTTCTCAAGTGCACCAAACAAACCAAGAATATACTTCATTTGAATTAAGAATTACTATGATATATGTTCTAGCTTATTTATATTTGAACTATCTGTCTTGTTTACACTTCAATTTATTGGCCATTTTGGAGTAACTTATATGTTAGAGGGTAAAATGTCTTAGTTTCTAAATGTGTCAATATTATTGTTTTCTTTTAGAGTTGAGTCATAGTTATAAATATCTCATTGCTGCCACTATGTTGAGTTCAATTGCCTTGTAGGCTACAAATGTGAATCCATCCTTAACAAAAGATGTGCCACAATTTATAGATGTTCGAGATGTTGTCCCATCTCCAGTCCTCCAACTAATGTCTTACCAAAAAATAGGAGGTGATCAAAGCCCAATCAACCGGTACAAATTCATCTTGTTTGATGGAACCCACATGTAGATCATGGGAAATTTGACTAAAAAATACAATGACCTTTTGTTTACAGGAGAATTGAAAATAGGTTCGATTGTGTGCTTGAAAAACTATTTGTCTAGAAAGTTGCAGGAATCAAGGTTTGATATAGTTTTTCCTTGCTTGTACTTGTAGTTTCCTGCTTCCTTGTTTGTGGGGGTTTCCTTTTAAAGTATTTAATGTTCATTTCATTCTAGGGAAATCTTCATACTGTCCCTAGATGTGAAGATGACAGATTGCTAGCTAATTGGAAAACCTAAATATTTGTTTAGAGATCAAGAAGAACAAAAAGTTGGCTACAAGTCACCCTCCCCATCCAAACAAGCCTCCACCTTTGGAATTAATACATCCCCAAGGTAGCAAGATGCTCCTACAAAAATAATCCCTATTAAAGGTTTGAATGTTTACCAAACCAAATGGACAATAAAAGGTGGTGTAACAACAAAGAGGGATATGCACAATTATAGCAAGCAAGGGTGCGAGGGGTGGGTATTCAACTTTGATATCATTGATGATAAGGGCACAAAAATATGGATTACATGCTTTAATGAAATTTCTGACATGCACTATAAAAGGGTTGAGGTGGGACGTACTTATTATCTATCAAAGGGATCAGTGAGACAAGCAAACAAAAAATTTAATAAGTTGAATAGCCAAATGGAAATAATTTTGGATCAAAGTTCAATGTTAAAATGCTATGATGATGAGGCCTTTGTGCCTAAGAAAGTATTTAAGTTCACCCCATTAAATGAAATTGCAAATTGCACCAATAATAGTTTAATTGATGTTATTGGAACTGTGGTGCATGTGGGAATGGTTTCAACTATACAAAGAAAGGATCAGTCCCAAACAATTCAGAGGACTATTAAACTTAATGATTTGTCATCATTTTCAATTGATGTTAATTTGTGGGGCTCAAACTAGGAAGCAAAGGGTCATGAGTTGAAGAGTTTGTACACCCCTAGTTTAGCTCTCATCCTTGCTATTAAAAATGCACATGTTGGGTACTTCAATGGAGATGTTCTAAACACAACTGCAAGGACTCTTCTATATATAAATCTTGACAAACCAAAAGCACAACCATTGATTGAAAGAGGATATATTGATCCACCTACTATTGAGGCCCCTTAGGTAGTCCCTCGAAAGGTTGCTTTGGGAAATGGGAAATTTTCTAATGCATATATGTTCGACCACTACCTTGGCTTGCTAGAGACTTTGCAAGATACTCTCAAGGAAACAATAAAATTTATAAAAATTGATGCATTACGTTATGTTGAATTCCCATTGGAGGTGAATGGTAGGCAATGTAAGAAAAAGTGTGAACAATCTGAGAAAAATACATGGTTCTGCCCAAAATTCCAGAGAACAATAGCTAACTATGACTTTTGATATTTATTGTAACTAAAGATTGAAGACCAAACAGGCGAGCTTTGGGCAACTACTTTTGATGAGGCTACAACAAGCCTATTACAAATGTCAGCAAAACAACTTTACATTTTGCAATATGATTCTACCGCTGAAATGAGTGCCAAGTCTGTTATTAATGTTGTCACCTACACGTCATTTTTTTTCACTGTTCTAATCAAAACTAAAACTTATAGTTCAGAAACAAGACTGAAAACAACAATATTGAACGTTGCAAAGCTTAACTTTGAAGCTAAGTGCAAGCTCTTACTATTATATTTGTCTGCTATTTCTCCTATCATGCAACAGTCTCTGGAGAAAGTTGTATTGCCTTGAACACCAAAACAACCATGACTAATCGTGACTTTTCATATTTCTTATAGTTCATGTTGGCTAGATATTTAGTTTGTTTTGTTCCCTCACACTGCTTGTCACATCAAAAAGACTTTTTCTTTCTACTACTATTGCTTCTTCTTTTTGTTTGAGTGGTTACACATTAAGACAATTAAGTATAACTTATAATGTTCAAGTAAAAAAGATTCGGTTGTTTTCTTTTCTATTATTCATGTTCCTTATAATTTCGTTACATTTTAAGTGTATATAATTTCTGATTTAATTTTATACTATTTATTTATATAGAGTTCTTGTCCTTTTTAGAAGATGTATCGATGTCTACACCTGCTCATATATCTACTTCTGGACATAGTTGTATGTATGTGTACATTTATGTATGCATATAGATGAATATACATGCATGCAATTGATATTTCCCTATGTTATACAACTTCTTGGCACAAATGTGAGTAGATATTTGTTCGTGTGTTGGATATCTATGCATATA
Source organism: Sequoia sempervirens (assembly GCA_007258455.2). Taxonomy (NCBI): domain Eukaryota; kingdom Viridiplantae; phylum Streptophyta; class Pinopsida; order Cupressales; family Cupressaceae; genus Sequoia; species Sequoia sempervirens. The sequence goes on from VDFB02270651.1 coordinate 198,744,374, forward strand.
TGCATAAAAAATTCAATATTTACAACTATCTATGAGTTTTTTTAAAGAGAATGTTGTTTTCATCTTGTTTACAATGTTCTTAGTGCATAGAATATCTTGATAGAGTTTTGTGTAGATATATGTGTCTATGATGTATTTGTCTATGTAACTATCATGTTTGGGTATCTATCTAATGCTTGCCAAGTGTTCTTGCTATTGCTTTACAATCCCTAACAATAGTGCCATGTTGGATGTGGATGTCATATGGTTCTTGGCTATAATGTCTATTATGTATGTTATGTAGCTCAATCCACAACCCAGTGTTGAACAATGCACTATTGAAACTAACACAAACTACTTAATTTGTTTGGTGAGTTTAAAATGAAAAGTATTATTGCAACCATTGGCAATATATGTATCACATACATGAGACAATGTTCACATGGTAAGTTGTGCAAAGTGACGCTTGTTTCCTCTACGCATGAAAATAAAATAGCTCAAGTTATACAGGTTGCCTTGTTTTCTATAAGGGGGAGTTGATTGTTGTTCTCTGACTTAGGTATATTTTTCTTTTTTTGGTAAGGTTGTATTGGGAGAGACTATATATTTTATTCAAACCAATATTTTTTCATTCATGGATCGGCTTTTGTAGCGCATCCCCTATGATAATTTTTTTCTAGTGCTTCTCTTCGAAAATAAGCCAATGATTTGCATGGGCTTGTCAACATGAATTTTTTTCTATGCTTCTTTGTATGGCCTCAATTTTCTATCTATGTTTGCAATAGATTAAAATTCTTAACATAATCCATTTTTATTTTGTGGTTTGTTGCTCACTACCCTCGGTTTCTTTTACCCATTGGTTTTCCAGTCACAATTTTTTTGTGCTTTGTACAATCAACAATGCATATATATGTGCCTCTTCAAAAAGGCCCAGATTTGTCTCAGAGGTTAGGCATATAGAAACATTGCACCAAATAGCAAGCAACTGAATTGCTCACTTGAACTTTGTAGACCTACCTTTGTATTTTGTTAGAAACTGCATGATACATACCAACAATTATAGTGCATTGTAAATCAAACAAGATGATCTTCTCCAACAAAACTATTCATTATCATCATCATCAAAAGTTGCTCTTCTTTATGGTAAGTGAATTTATTCTCCTTTCCTCTTCACCTCTATGCATATAAAATCTACACCCTCTCTAAATTCACTTCATTATCATTTTTTATATGTGACATGTAATTTTCCTATTACATATATTTTGCTTATAAATTATACATCTAGTTATATTTCGTGTTTTAGATATTTCTTACCAATAAAACATGTTTGCAGTACCAAAGTTCATAGTTTTCTTTTGTGTAGGTTTATACCACTAAAACAATTTTAGATTACAGCTACATTGTATTCATCTACAAGATGTAGGGATCCACATAAATGCTAAATGGATTTATGATTCCACATTTGCATGTTGTACAACCTTCACATGCATTCCATCTTTATACAATGTAAACCTACATATCTTTTTTTCCATTTCTCATTGCACAAATCCATGTCAAATTATAAAAAATGTATAGCGTTGATTTCCACTAAACAGATTTCCTTAGGTGTCAAAGCATTTCCTTCAACATTCACCAAAGTGGTGAACAATTAATGTTATTGCTTGAGGGTTTGGTCATAGTCGATGATGCTCCATGACTTGATATGGTAGGGTGGAGAGCAAGATTCCTTTTCTGTGTTTCTAAGACTCCAATCCATTCTGTGCACAAGGAATTTCTAGATTTTATTTACTTACTTTGTTGTACTGCAACTCCATTGCATCTCATTTGTAATTAATTCTATAAGTCTATTATTTTTCATTTTTTTATTTTCTACCAGCTGAAACAATTGTCCTTTGCATGCCTTTTCATGCAATTAGATCTTATATTCAGTCATTGGTGGCTGAAACATTGCTCTCACCATTGATCATAGTGGTGGACAGTTTATTTTCCTACTCAGGGGTTTGGTGAGAGTGCACAACGCTCCATGAGCCAATATGGTAGGGTGGAAATTAGGCCTTGTTTTTTTTTGTGCATACTGCATTCTGCCACACACACCAGGTATGGCTAAATTATAATCACTCCATTCATCCCATAGCAAGTAGAGAGAAAATTATGTATTGTAAAATATACAACTTTGATATATTTTGATTTGCATATCCTCTATCAATAAAGTGTGATCAGTGGACTAGAATTCACAATTTGTATATACATAGGTTGTATATGGTTTAACCTTTGCACTAAAAGTTTTGCATAGGACTATAGCTATGAGTTTTAACTTTCCACCTTGATGGCTGTAATGGAATAAAATAGTTAATGTTATGTGGTTCATTCTATTTTTGCATAATCACCACACTAAACTTTAGACTTTTTTATTATTCTTACAAACCATATTCCAGGCATAATGTGGTGTTTGATGAAATAATGTATTACAAACAACCTTTCAGAATAATGATAGTGATTGGAAAATTAGTGACAATGGTCAAATAAACAATCATATCCTCATGTACCCTATATTTATTGTAATAAGAAATATTCATTTCACCACTAATAAGAGTGGTCGACAATGTATATTCTTGCTAAGGGGTTTGGTGAGAGACCATGAGGCTCCATGAACCAATATGGTAGGGTGGAGAGCATGCCTTATTATGTTGAGTTTTATTTTATAGTTTTTATGTACAAATTGTTATCTTTCTTACATAGGATTCACAAAAAAATTCAAATGTTTTAGGTTGTGGTTACAACATACTAAAATAGTTGATCTTACACACTTTATGTTAGCCTGCATTGGCCATTGTTGATAATTGATCTATTGCTTAAGCTATATAGTTCCATATAGGAGGCCATAAAAATAGTGCAGCTGTACAGGAGGCCAGTGAAATGTCATCAACATTGATTGTTGTATGGTTTCCATGTAGTGGTGATCATGCAAGTAACATATGTTTTAAAGTCCTCAAAAACAAAATGAATGTCTGTACAGTTATCGATAACGTATTTTTGGGTGTCATTCTCTGGGTTTATGTTGTTGAAGGTAGCCATGGAGGCCAGCGAAACACAATCAACATTAATTTCTCTATGGTTTCCGCATATTGGTGATGGTGCAAGTAACATCTATTTTAAAGTCCTTGGAAAACAAAATGAATTTCTGTGTAGTTATTGATAATGTATTGTTGGGTTTCATTCTTTGGGTTTTTTTTGTTGTTGAAGGTAGCTGTGAGTGAGGATGGAAAGCTTCTATGGAGGTGCAAGTGCATTCATTGGATATGGAATCTCTGTGAAGGTGGTTGGATTTTATCCTATGTTCTTTGCATGTGTTCATGGTTGCAAATGTTATGGGTTCTGATAAATTTGTGTTCATTTTTTGTAGGCGATGGAGAAAGAACAGAGGGAAGAGTAAGCAAGTGGGTAGAGATGTAATTGAAGGAAGCAGGAAGAGGTGTATATTTTTTATTTTTCCACCCCCATCATCTAGTTTCTCTTAGTAAATTCTACAATCTCTTCATATTCGTAGTTTCTACAGAAAACATGCTTCTCCCTTAGGAGAGAGAGTTCAAGAAGTGGGATATTGATATTCCAGTATACATGCTAAATAGATGAATGAGATTTCAAACAACTGTGAAGATGAAGTGATTATAAGACTGGCTGAGAGAATGGGAACATTGATTTCACCATTCATCACAGTAGTGGCCACCCAATATTAGACAACAGGCTTCATTTTGTTCTCTTCCATTTTATATTTTCTACGTGTGGAACTGAATTGCTCACTTGAACAATATTGTTCATTGGCATCATCATAAAAAGTTTTTGCACTTTATGGTAAGTAATTGCAAGGGTCTAGTGATAGTTGATGACACTCCATGATCCAAAAATGGTAGGGTGGAGAGCATGGCACCTTTTGTGTGTCCAGAATTTAATGCATTGTGTCCATAAGTTTTGTCCTTTGTAGTAAATTTTTTGGATAAGAACATCGGTATCAGTTTTTAGCTTTTTGTCATGATGGCTATAATGGAATAAAATAGTTAATTTTATGCAGTTCATTCTATTTTTGCATAATCAACATACTAAACTTTACACTTTTTTGTTAATCTTGCAGACCATATTCCAACCATAATGTGGTATTTGATGGACTAATGTCTTACAAACAACCTTTCACAATAATGATAGTGGCTGAAAAATTAGTAACAATGGTCAATTACACAATCAAATACTAATATACTCTATATTGATTGTAATAAGCAATATTCTTTTCACCATTCATCAGAGTGGTGGAAAATGTATATTCTTGCTCGGGGGTTTGGTGAGAGTTCATGAGGCTCCTTGACCCAATATGGTAGGGTGTAGAGAAGGCCTTATTTTGTTGAGTTTTATTTTATATTTTTTATGTAGAAATTTCCATCTTTCTGACATAGGATTCATAAAAAATTCATATGCTTTAGGTTATGCATACAACATAGTGAACTAGTTGATCTTATACACTTTATGTTAGATTCCATTAGGCATTGTTGATTATTGTTCTCTTACCAAATCTATAATGTTTGATTATTGAGAAGGTGTTGTCAAAAAGGCTATGTTGTTTCAATTTTTGATAGGGTTGTGTTGAGTTGCTGCCAATTCCCTCTTCCTCTCCCTTTATACTTTGTATTTTGTGCTTGTTATTTCACTTCAAGCTCAAACAGGTAGAGCTGAATCAATTCATCATTTATAGGTACTAAAATTTTCATTGATCTGATTGAAGTATTCATTGATTATCATAGAAGATCATTTTACATCTGAATCATAGTTTTATTGTGCAAGCATTTAAAATAGAAAATTGAGGAAAACTTGCATAGTAATACTTTTTATTCATCTCAAAAAAATGTTGAATCCCACACAAGCCATGGGAGTAACTTAATTTGATTTTTACAATCAAGTAAAGGGTGCATGAGCAAAAGAAAAATATACAACTGAAAATAGAGTAAGCATAGGGTAGAAAATGATTCGTCATTGCCTGGAATGACGAATCGTTGACAAGTTGAGGAATGTTGTGATGCCAGTTCTAGCTCCAGCTCCATTTCTAGTTCCAGCTCTAGTTCCAGCTCCAAAAGCATCTACAGGAAAGATAAAGAATGGCGTTAGAGATGGTATCTAAGAAATGACAAATAAAATCCTATCATATACCTACACTACCAACAGAAATATATAATACAAACAATCAGGAATCCATCAGAAGATTGCAAAAATCAAGAGGAAAAACGTTGATTCAATGGAAGCTTTCAACTTCTTTTATTTTGCTAACTTGTTTGTTTCAGTGTGCAAGAATAGGTTCATCATGTTCAAGATCATTTTATCAAATATGTGGAGTAAAACGGGATCCCACAAGGGTTGAGCTCGGCATATCAAGGAGGATACACTCACAAGTTTCATACGAGGTTCATGAATATTGATAATAGTCATTAAAAGCATCAATGTTGCACTCATCAGTTTCATATTCTTTTCAACTCTACTTTACATTTTTACATTATATCTAAGTGAAGTATAGAGCCTCTTTGCTTTGAAGAGAAACATAATATTCAAGCATTGGAATGTTTTATAACTTCAGAAGCAATCATCATGACTGTTACTGAACAACAATATTCAAAAATATATGTTTAAAGCTACAGCCAGCTTTCAATTTTTATATTTTGTCAAGTAACAGTCACATTCATGAGAACAGTACAGTCTACTGTCATAAATACTAAGGGAGGCAATAGCTTATGAATTAAATGATAAATGCATTCAAGAGTGGAGAATGGAGTAGACCAAAAAGGCTTGCATTAACAGTCACTATTACTGAGCAACAATTGTTAACATATACTTACATAGAGTAAATGGGGCAGCTTTGAATAACACTTAATGTCTGCTGTAAAGATCCTTTGACTAAATAAATGTGAACCTCAGATTTTTAGTTCTCATAATATCAACAAGTGAGAGAATATCACAAAATTAAAAGGCTTGCAGTAACATTCTTTTAATGGAGTAGATCAAGCTACAGTAACAAATATTTCATATATTGATTGAATGGAAGCAATAAAGCTCAAATACCCATGTGGATTTTTCCTCATACATATGGAAATATAAATTTGCTACATTTTCAGTTGTGGAATAAAATCAATAACAAATTTTCATTGTATACAGCAAGAGATGTTTAGTTTCCAATCATGGCTGCAGCCTGGAGCTTTCTATTTTCCAAATTTAAAGATACTCATTCAATTCTTTCACTTTGAAATCATAATTATACACAAGAGCATTGGAGGGTGTTATGAATAACATACAAATGTGCAAGAATACAATAAAGATAATTATTGAGCTTGAACAAAAAATACAATTTCTTTTCTTCATAGAGAATGACTTTCAAATGCCATAGCTAGAAGGAAAGGAGGAGTTTCAGAGAATCATGAATGTTTTCTCAAGATGTAGACAAGGAATACCCAGATACAAAATAAAGATACCCACAATGAAAATGTTACATTGTTTACTCCAATCTTGCTCAAAAATGTTTTTGTGATGGTAAAGAGGCAGATTTCTTCTTACCCATTTAGGGATTTTACTCCAAAAATGTAGAATACATTGAAATGTAAATACCCAGATCAAAAAACATGTAGGCTATAGCCAGATTCATAAATATGCATGGATTTGTATCAGTCTTAGCTACAATGGCGCCAATATCATATAGATATGTAGAGCACTCAAGGAATCAATGGCAGAAAGAGGTATATGTTTGCCACAAATTTCTATGTCAGAAAATATAAGTGAAGCCATGTGTGTCTCTTGTAGACTGAGTCTCAAAGGTTTAAAGTCCTAACATTCATAGCGCGCTTGCTGGAAACTCAATAACAATAGGAAAATGAAAAGAAGAATCAACTTACTCACTTAGCAGGGGTGTCCAAGATTAAGAAGGAAAATTGGCCTAAACTCAACAAAAATCGTGCTCTTTCCAACTCTCATGGTGGCCAAAGTTACAGAGTACCAAGAAAATACAAAGAAACAAAGGAAGTAATGAAATATATTAGAAAAAGTGTTCAATATTGTGCTCAGCCACAGCTATAAAAGCCTGTAGATGGCTTAAAAAACAAAATAAATTCCAGATCCATGACAAGAGGAAAATTTTACCTTGCATTTTCTACAAAAATATTCAAAAGAATGTACAGGAAATCAGAGAAAATGTTAAGTTATGTCATCAAGCCCTCATGGTAGCGCCGACAGCAGACTTGACTTTAGGATACAAGTGAAAAATGCGAAATGATTAGGGTTTTTTCTCTTTTTTCTCTACTTATGGTGACTTCAGATGACATCTTTGAAGAATAAAGCAAAATCATGATCTTTTATTGTTTTATTTTATTGCTCATGATTTCAATTTTTGAGTCAAGTTGATTTATGCATGATTGGTTGACCATTTTCAATTAATCAAATATTTATAATATGCATGGTAATGGTGGTTAATCATTTTCAAATGTTATATTGCATAATGGTCGGTTGATATTTATTTAAGTTAGAATGCAAAATATAAATTAAGTATGACATATGAAGCTGGAGAATGTGCTTTATGGATTAGCTTTATCCTTCATCTTTATTTGCATAATTTAATGTAAATGGATTAATTAAATGATGAGTTATAAATCATTTAATTAAATTCATCATCTAAAATGCAAATAAGAATATTGTGTAAAGCTAAGTCATTTTTTACTTCAGTTCTACATCAGATTGCACCCAGAGAGTTATCGTGAGAAAGATGGACTTTAAAATGTGCATGGGCGAATTGGTAAAAATGAGGCAATTTTGCATGCTTTAGCCACCTTTTCAGGGATTTCAATTTCAGTTCGAGTTGCAGATCAATTATATGCTTTATGACGGCCAGTTCAAGATTGAGTTCACTCATTTTGCATGAGTTTGAACCACATTCTTAGGGTTTTTTTACTTGTGCTCGGATTTCACTTTGGGATTGTCATCTTTTCACTTTCAAATCACTTTCAGTTGCTTATTCATGCACTTTAAAGTGCATTCATTGTATATATTGAAAAAGTTTATCTTTTTCAATTCAGTTCTTGTTTTTCAGCCTTTGCAGTATGCAAAGCGAACCATCTTGTAACTCAGTTTTGTTTACAAATTAATACAGTAGTGTTTTATAGGTTTACTTATGTCTTTTTGCAAAGATTCCTTCAAATTATAGTAAAATCAAGTCTACCTTGTCATTTGGATGTCTTTATGAATGATTCGATGAAGTTTTATTGTGTTTAAATATCATAACCTTTAAAAATCTTTGTCCCATTTATATTTGCATGCATTCGAATAGTTAAAGTCATAGGTCTAAGTTTGTGTAAATGAATAATACTCTTCTTTGCTGTGAAAATCCTGTTTTCCTTCAAATCTGATTTATTCGAAGCCTTCCTTAGAATCAATTTTTGTGGTGAAACTGTCAAATTTGACTTGTGTAGTTAGTTTTCTAAGGTTTATTGTGGATCAAAATTGCAGATCATTATCGGTTAGGTGCATCACCTTCAATTCACATTTTTGCATACATTTAGTAATAGTCTTTCTCTCTTTTCCAACAAAATACTCAGTTATTAACCAGAAAATTAAATAGGAACCAACCTAGAATCTAGAGGTCTAATTCCTCATAGGATACCCATAGCCTGGAATTAGTTCCCATGTTTCAACAGATTGCTGAATTTCAATATTCAAGCATTCGAGCGCAATCTGATTGACAACAGTGCTTGAATTTTTAAATTACCTCACTGATCATCTGATTTCTCTTCTCCCTTGGGAGAGATAGTTCAAGAACTTGGGTGTTCATATTCTAGTTTATATGGTAAACAAATGGATGAACTTTGCGAATGAAGTTCAACCAACTATGAAGATGAAGTGATTGTAACTATGGTTATGAATCAACATCCTAGTTCTTGAACTCTCTTTCCCAAGGGAGAATAGTCAATGATGCTCCATGACCCAATATGGTAGGGTGGAGAGAAGACCTGCTTTTTTATGTCTAGACTTCAATCCATTCCCTATAGAAGGTATGCCTAGATTTTATTTACTTATTGTGTTCTACTGCAACTGTATTGCATCATCTTTGTAATTAATTTTATAAATCTTTATATTTTATGATTTATTTATTGTGTACCAATGGTGCGCGTTTATTACACTAACACTTTTTTGTTATTCTTGTAGACCATGCTCCAACAATAATGTGGTGTTTCATGAAATAATGTGTTACAAAAAACCTTCCCGAATAATGATAGTGACTGTAAAATAAAAAACAATGTCCAAATAGACAATCATATCCTAATGTACTCTATATTGATTGTAATACACAATATTCATTTCACCACTAATCACAGAGGTGGCCAATCTATATTCTTGTTTGGGGGTTTGGTGAGGGTCCATGAGGCCCCATGACCCAATATGGTAGGGTGGAGAGAAGGCCTCATTGTGTCAACTTTTACTTTATATTTTGTATGTACAGATCACTATCTTTCTGATGTAGGAAACAAAAAAAATTCATATGTTTAAGCTTATGGTTACAATGGAGTAAAATATTTGATCTTATACACTTTATGTTAGATTCCATTGGGAATTTTTGGTTATTCTTCTCTTGCTTATAATCTACATCGAACACAAATAATTAAATTATTTTAACCAAAATTCATCTATGTACTTTGTTGCTAGCTATGAAAAGATCCTTAGTTTGTATCATAAAGAAGTGATGTAGTTGCCAAATTGTGGGGTGTCCTTATATAATCATGAATTCAACTAATAGTATTCCATGATTATTATTTCCCATCTAAATACACATTAGTAATGTCATCATTTATTTAGACATTCAACCTTATCCATAATAATATTATATTTTGATTAACTAATGAAACTTAATGATATTGGTATGATTTTTAGATTGTTTTAACTATAATTGATGTAGGGTTATTTGTTACTAGCTACGAAAAATCCTTATTTTGTATCATAAAGAATTGATGCAGTGGCTAAATTATGAGGTAGGCTTATATAATGATGAATTCAACTAATTTTATGTCAACATTATTATTTCCCAACTAAATGCACATTAGTAATGCCATCAATTTAGACATTGAACCCTATCCATAATAATATTATATTTTGATTAACTAATAAAACTTAATGATATTGGTATTACTTAATGAAATCATTACAAATTTAATAATAATTTTTTTCTTTAATTAACAACTTAACTACATAATATTATTATTTACCCCACCAAACCAATTACCAATAATAATGATGTTATTAACAAATAATTAATTGAATGATAATACAATTGTTCTTCAACCAAACATCTATATGTGTATATATATATATATTATACAAAGTTACTTTTTCACCAACTATTACTTACACACTTTATCCTTTATATACATATCCTCCTTTCAACCCATTAGGGTTAACACCCCTCCTTCAGTCCCCATTATAATTTAAAGTAAAATAATGATATTAAACTATAAGGTAAAAATGGGATACAATATTCTTCCCACTCAATCACTTTAATTATTTCCTATAATATATCTAGTGATCCATTGTATTGTTCATTGGATTCCCTAATGTGTAACTAAATTATCTACATCTACATATAGCTACTGTGCCCACTCATACCATTCACATTCTAATGTTTTTCCATAGACACTACCTACACATCACTTGCCTTTCATGTTGCTCTCCGCCTATTAGCTCATTGTTGTGTGTTACTACACAAAACTGCTAGTTATTATTATCTAATCATAAAGGACTAGAAAGCATGTTGCTTGTTTTATAACAATATCACTTTCTTATTGAATGTAATAAGAAAGGGACAAATGGGTGGTGAAATTTATGTTGGGAAGGTGTAGTATTAAATATTTTTTATATTTTGTAATTGAACAATATATATATTTTTTAGCGGAGGTTGTATTTGATATTTTAAGTATATTTAATTTGAATAGTAGATGAAGAATAATAGTTTAGTGAGTATATGGTTGATTGAATTTATTGAAAGAATATATGTAATATTTTTTACTAATTATAATTTACATTTAATATTATGAAATCATGTAATGTATAGAGTACATGTTGTAAGTCAACTTGTTTGAAGAAGAAAAGCGATCGCCGAAAAAATATTTGAGCATTTATTACTTGTGTATTAGATGTATTATTAGTTTTTTGCTTGCACCATTAAGTGTTGTTCATAAAGGTCTCTAAAAAGTTTCTAGTGAGTTTCCTCTTACTTATTGTTGTCTTGCTTGTAAATAGGAGGTTTTGGATGAAGTAATTCATTAATTGTTGATCATTCACATCATCATCTTGTACTTACTCATTTTGAATTCAACATTGAGATTAGCTTATGGGGCTCATGACTATTAAGCTTAAATCCTTTCCTTTATGCCTTCTCATTGAGAACACCATTTTCTCATGATCAGGAGGAGGAATGGAATTTTTTATTAGACATGGAGGTTTTGTTTGATATCTTTGCATGAATGGTAGAAGTACCAAACTCTATGAAAATGAAAATAAACCTTAAAGGAGAACTCATATTAGATTTTCTACTCCTGGACACCAAAATTGGAACATAATTTAATAGTATTTGGTAGCATGTTATCAATATTATCACATACACAAAATCTTGCAAAAGAAAAATATTTCAAATATTTTTGACATTTCCAATAGTTAAAAATATACTGATAGCATAACAAATACATTTTTGATCTCTTTGCCTTAATATTCTAAAGGAATCCTAATGCAAGAGCATCTAGGGGTACTAGGAAACTTGCAACACCAAAAGTAATGCTATTTTATTTTTTGTTTATTTTCAGTAAAGGGCTAAGGTGTGTGGAAAATAAATATTTTAATTTCCAACATTGCAATTTTTCCTTGTGGTGATTTGTAAATGTAATTTTGAAGGAATTATGCTTCAATGATAAATATTTCCAAAGCACCCCCAAAGGGAATATGCTTCTTGGGCATCCATTTCCAAGTGGGGACCACTTTTCTTACATGTTCTTGCATGAGAATTTTCATGCCTTGCATGTATTTTCATGTTGGGCCACTAGCTTTGCATGTTGGTGCATATTCATATTTGGAGCTATTGAGGCCACCAAAGATCAATGAAGATGATAGAATTGACAAAATTTGATTGGTTGAGGGATAGGTTCCCATGTGAGGGAAATGTAAATAATTAACAATATTTATTTTTATCTTTGATTCCCCTCAAAATGAGCATGGGAGTTTCTAGGTGGTATTGGCAGGTTGTTTGGGTAGAACACAATGGTTTTATCACTCTCACATTTCTTTATATTAATGCCTTATTATTTGGAGAAGGGGGTGATGAAGAGAGAGAAAAACACAACCCCAAACCAATTGCTCAACTTAGATTATAAAAGACTTGATAAATGATTAAATCCAAAATCGATAATGAATTTTCCAATTTGAATCGATTTACAATTGCACATAACATTACTCAGCTTAAAAAAGGAAGCAAATAACTTTATTATTCAAATTTCATGAAAATTATAATTATACATCTCTAGATGCTCCATTGCCTCTCTATCCATCTTTACATTGTCTTGATTTACTTCTAATCTACAAACCTCCATCAGCTCACCCTTTAAAGAACATAGTCTCTACAATTTGTTCCTTCATCTTCCAGCATACCATCCCTTCCAAATTACTCCTCACACCAAACCTCTATGTGCTCCCTATACCTTCAATATTTTGATCTTTCTAGTCTTCTAATTCTCAAATATTGCCTCTATGGTCTAATTCTGACATTTATATTCTCACATCTTCTTGGTCTGGCACGACCCTTCACCTGCACTATGGCATCAAGTTGCTTCCTTCATGAATCTATTCCCTTATGCGGTAAGGATGATACTGCCCTTCTCACTACACAATGTCTCATTCACTCTCTTTGTATGGATGTTTAAACTTTTTCAAATGAAAGGAACATCTCCTCTACATAAGCATCCCCCTATTAATGTAGCCTCACTATTCCTTCTTACACTAATTCAAATCATGTTCTTTGACTTGTGTTTATTTTGGCATCGATTATAGTTTTTTTCTTCACTTCTAGATGCCTCGCCTTCTTTCTTCAACTACCCCTTCCACACGAATTATTTCTAGCATCTCACATATGCTATGTTCCACCTTGGAGTCCCCTCATGGAAATTAACAAATCTTCAACTACATGATAATGATGCCTCGTTGTCTACTCGATTTCTCTATGATGCCCATGGTTCTCTTCATGACACGGGTGAAGGAGTTTTATGCATGCTTATCTATTCTTTTGTGGGTTCCTTGTTTTTCCATTGGCCACTTCTTCCTTTGTAGTGTCAAAAAATGTCATCCATGATATTTTCACACTTGTTTGGGTCCTCATTGTTAAATCAACCTTAATGATTCCTTGATTTAGTGTTGTAATGTGTTTAACACATTCACATTAGGTCTTGGGCCCTTGTACACTAAATGGACTTAATTGTACCTTATTTAGGGTGTTGTAAAGTTTTGTACCACACTTTCACACTAATCTAGGGTTTTCATTATTAATTAGGTTTTTTATGCTTTAATTGGCCTTATTTTTCATCCATGAGCCTTAATACAATACATCTTTTTGAGGATAATCCTGACATAAATCAACATCCAATCATAATTCATGTCTTTTTAGATTGTGTGGCTCAAATTTAGTGATCTAGGACTCATATGCCACCTTGGGCGTATGAGTCTCACCTAAGTTTCAAGGCCTCAATTTGAATTTCACTTGAATCTAAGCATTCTTGAAAAATGTGTCCCATGGGTAAGCCTAATGGGACTCATACACCTCTTCTAGAGTACAAGTCCTGTGTGGCCAAAAATTAAATTTAATTCAAATTCTTGGTGTGATTTTATTCTCCTAGATCTAATGTTGGCTTGTAGTGTTGTAATTTTCAATAATTTTGCATAAACAAGTATAAATATAAGGTTATTTCACTCATTTTCTCCTAAGCTTTCAAGTGTTCATAAATTATAGAAAATTTATGGTCAAAAGAGCATTCAAGAGTCTACAAGAGCATTCAAGAGTTGATTGTCAAGCATTTAGGAGCATTATTCAAGTATCAAGCATCATGTTAAATTCATCATGCTCCATGTTTTTTTTTGAGCTAACAAAATTGTGATGTAGGTTTTCATGACTTAAGCAAGCATTCAGTTCAAGATCTATACTATTCAAGCAAGAATCAAGATCTACATCCATTGGTCCATTTCATACATGTTTGCAACACTTTATTGCTAGGGTTTGGTGAGTTATAACATTGCATATTGCTAATTCATCATTCCTTCATTTCATTACAAGGTTTGATTACCAAAATGGGGTTTGACCAAGGAAAACCCCTTTCTACTAACAAAACAACATTTTCCCCTCTCTTTAGTGTGTGATTTTTTTGATCTAGGTTGCAAACATATTAAAAAGAAAACTTGGAGAAATTTTTCAAAGTGTTTAATTTTTTTGAAGTTATCACCTTGTTTAGGAGATCTTTAGAAGACTTCTATAGTGCAAAATTTGTTAATCTAGACTGAGAAATCAAGTTGAGAAGATCAAGCAGAGATTGAAGAGAAAATTTAGATCCTATTTCTCTAAAAATCCAAACTGAACAGATACACCACTTCTACCATATGAGTCCCAATATAGTGAATTTTATAGATTTCAGGTGTTTCAAACATATCTCTAATAGATTCCTGTTCCTTCCTAGAAACACTAACATGGGACCAAATCACACAAACTGGTGTATGAGTCCCAGTATACATTAATTTCAATTTTTCCAACATTTTAGATCTTCATTCAAGCTCCTACAAGTTTTCTGGTGCACATCTCTAGTTTCTAATCTTTCTATTCTATTTTAACTTCATTTCTACGTCATTTAGTGAAGTCTTGCATATCATTAAGTCTTGTCATTAGATCTTGCATATCATTAGTCTTCACAAGCCCTAGCTTGGTGATGAACCCCTCTTTAGTCTCTAATCAAACCCTAGGACATCCTATTGCAATATCTATTTCTGCTACTTCATCCTTGGATTGAGATCTCTAGGGTTTCCTTGAGTATGTGTGTAGAAGATTGTTGTTTTATGTCCTAAACCATAAGCAACGATAATTTTTCACCTTTCATTTTGGTGAACCTACATTTATAACATCTTAATTCTGATTTGGAGTGTATCATCATCCTATATTTAGCTTGCATTAACATTGCATTACAATTTGCATTAGTTGATTAGAATTCTAGGGTTTCTAATTCTTGCATTAGTGAAAGTGCATATAAGTTGCATTTTTGCATCTTGCATCATTGAATCTCATCTAAAATATGCATTTGCATTCAACTTAGACATCATATAAAATAGAAAACATAACTTTCACAAAAAATTTGTTGAAAACGATACAAAAAATGATACAAAATCCTTAAACTGGGACTCATATGCCCCTCTAGGTGATTTAGTCCCAATACAGAAGATTTTGCTTGATTTCTAGGTATTTTGTGCTAGCTCTTCTTCATTGTTCAAACCCTTTAAAAACCATAATTGGGATTCATACGCCTCTTTAGGTGATTTAGTCTCCTTTTAGATTTTAGAAAACATTTTTCAGCATTAAATTCTCAATTTCTATGTTTTAGTTTGTTGTTGATAGCTTGTTGTTTCAGTTTGGAGTGTTTCTATTTCATCCATTTCTTTACATATGCCTTCATTTGGTTTATTGCATACATTCTATACTCTCTGATTAGGTGAAAAATAGGGTTTACCAAGATTAAGATAAACCACTAGAATTTTTCACCCAAGGAATCACTATGATTTGATGTAAATATGAGAGCTAAAAGATGCTAATAACAATCAGAAATGATACCTAGTTGTTATAGAAACTATGAGGAAAGTTTTTAGAGCTCAAAGAGGTGAGTACCTTGTAGCAAGAAGCCTATTTTTATGGCACAAAGGAATCATTAACCTTTAGTTGTGAATGGATCCCTATTACAGTTTCTAAAATTGAGATCTAGGTTGTTTTCCTTGATGTATGCACTCTCAGAGTCTGAGTTTTCATCTCATGAAAACCTATACTTAATTTTGTAGATTCAATTCTTTATTCTTTCACTTTGAATGAGAAATTTTGTAACTTAACAACTATGCCAATTTTTTTCTAAACTTTCTCTCCACTTGATCTTCAACCTATAAATCTGCAAACACACATTTAAGCGAAGAATTTTTTTTTGATTGTTAGTGAATAGGGGTTTTCCTAAGTGAAACCCCTTGTAGGTAATTAAAAAAAATGATGAAATGATGTAATTGCAGCATGAAACATGAAATGATGCAATGCAGATACCTTTGATGTTGTCTTGTAATGCTAATCTACAATCTAACATGTAGTGGCCATGAAGAATGTAGATCTTGACCCTTGAATATGATGTGAACAATTTTTACACGTAGATCTTCAATGCTACTCTCACAATCTTAGATCAACAACATGCATGAATGCATCAAACCCTAGACATGGTGGAATGATCTCGAATCAACAAACACTTGATAATTTTCCCTGAAATTCCTTTGAAAATGCTCTTGAATACTCTATAATGCTCTCATAAAGTACTCCAATGATAACTTGAACTTGTTAGATCTTCTTAGCAGGAACAATGTGAATTAATCCCTTATTTACACTAAAGTAGGAGATTAACCTAAAAATTCAAATAATTAAGGCCAACACTAGATTTGGAAATAAACATTATTAAATTCTCACCTCGTTGAAACTCAAAAAGGGGGTCCTCATTAAGGGAGGACCGATTCGCCACCTAGGGCGAATGGGTCATGGCTTAGTTTTCTAGGACCTAACCCTGGGGGATGGAAAGATTATTAAAAACCCATTTAGAATCAACTGATAAAAGGAGGTCATATAGAGGGATGACCCAAATTCCACCTAGGGCGAATGGGTCCTTGCACCAATTTCTAGGACACTGAAATTTCCCAATTAATTGTTATGTAATTTAATTTGTGGGTGTTGAGATAGATCTTTGAAAGGTGTCATAAATAAGGTTTAAATTTGAACTAAAGGGGCTTATTAACTCCAATTGACCACAATTAATTAAGGCAGCCCTAGATAAATGTGAAAGTATGTTAAAACACTTTACAACACTTAAATAAGGTAAACATTAGCTATATTTCATTAAAGAGGGTCCCATTAGGCTTAATTCATTAAATAAACCCTAGAAAAGTGTGAAAGTATGTTACAAAAATTTACAACACTCTTGCAAAGGACAATTTAAGGTACATTTTAATTAAATAAGGACCCTAGAATGATGTGAACGTGTACAAAACATTACAACACTTTTCCAAGATACAATCAATTCAAATTTATGTCAGTTATCAAAATTAAGTGTGAAAAAGGATTACTTTTTTCGACACTACATTTTTCCCCCACTTTAGTGTGAAAATTAGCCCACATCAAACTCACGCTAAATTAGACATTCAAGACACTTATGTATGCAGAAAAAACAAAGATACACAACCATACCCTGTCAAAGGCCAATAAAAACAAATAAAAACAAAATGATCAAGCACAATTGTCCCCACGCGAAGTGGAATGGGGTTGTTTGTCTATGAAAAAGGATCAAACTTCGATGGTCCAATGTGATGTGGAACACATCTAGGCTATTTTTCCATTGTTGCTCACTCTGGGGTAGTGGAACCTTAGTTTGTCCACTAGGTGAGTTGTCCAAAAATATGTATATCCTCACTCTGGGGTAGTGGAACCTCAATTTATCCCAATGAGGTGGAAAATGAGAGAATCATATTATCCTCTCATACCATACCAAAGTTATCCTCTTGACAAATTTGATAAGGCACCACAATATAATGCTTTTGTTATGTAAAATTTTGTTAAAGGGAATTTTTCTTTGTTCATGTAAAGGTCTTCTTCTGAGAGAGCATTGTGCTTAATGTCTCCAAGAGAGGACAAGTCAAGGTGTTAGATTGTCACTCACAGGATACCTCATTCACATCATGCCATGATGGTAGATCGTACACTCTTGGATGACATAAAATCCAATGACACCACCAAGAAGAGGAAACATCACAAGGAAAAAGGAAAATTGTGCCATGAAATCTTGTTGAAAGATATCATTGATATATGCCCCCACTTTAAAGTGGTTGCTACACCAAGACTGTGCGAATTTTTTTTAAAGTAGCCAAATTTTTTGCCTAAGACATGAGAGCTTTCCTCGGAAAACCCTATGCCAAGTCACATTTTTTTGAAATGAGTTGCATCATGAAATAGGAAGGAAGGGTTTCCCCCACAAATACATAAGGGATCTATGGATTCAGGGTCAATATGTCTTTGCTACGATGTTGTTAGAGAGCATGGAATTGTCATCACTCCCAAAATACTCATAGAACTGGAAGAATGACGCAAAGAGTGAAAACAAAGGAAAATCCTTTAAGGTCAATATGGAAGAGACCTAAATGTCTCAATGCCTTGCATCATCCCCAAAAGGAAAACACAAGACAAATGAAAATAATAAAGAAAAAGCTTTTGGGTCAACATGGAAGAGACCTAAATGTCTCAACACCTTGCGACATCCCCAAAAGGAAAATAAAAGAAAAATGAAATGATTACAAAATATAGAAGAATGAAAGGTACATAGAGAGGAATGCACAAAAAGAGAGAGGTACATCAAATGAAATAACACAGGGGGATCACATTAGGGTATTTGCAAGATCATTATGGAAAAAAAAGCCCTTAAGTGGTAAAAAATTAATAAAAATCAAAGTTAGGCAACTTGACATAAAATTTTGAATAAGTTATCTATATTATTTCAAAAGTATGTAAGAATACAATTTGTAGCAAATTGAATGTAGTTTCTAAACTTCTAGGTTTATTTTTAAAAAATCTATTTGGTGAAAATTTGAAATTTCAATGAGTACTTAAATTTTAGGGAAAAAATAAGAAGTAGGTGTTTGTCGACCACCCTAACCACAATAAAATGATAATTTTTTTATAAGATTTTAGGTATAAGTAGAGGACTCATGTCTTGATGTGATGCATATTTTTGTAATTTTTTTCCAAGTAAATAATTAATTATGATTTTTTTATTACAAATTTTAAAATATATTAAAAAATTGTATGTCTCGCCACCTTAACTTGGTCCATCATGATCCTTAAGATAATTTTTTTTTTTAATCTTTTAGTATGCAAAGCATAGAATTTGACACATGTTTCAGATTCAAAAAATGTGATACCATTTGAAAGCTATAGATTTTTTTCAATTAGACTATCAATCAAGACTTTTTGTCGTAATTCAAATAGAAAATGAATAATAATTATTTATTAAATTTAAAGTAAAGCATAATTTATATTGGTGGAAATTTGAGAATCTCCTTTAAAAACCCTTTTTGTTTCATCAATTTTGGGTAAAAAAAATTCATCAACCACATACCCTACACATACCCATCATATCACCACTTTTTGGCCCATCATGATCCTGCACATACCCATTACACACATGCAATCACACAAAGAAAACATGAAAATGAAAAATACTAGTAAGGAATATATGAGTCAACCTAAAGCAACTTGTCCACATCCCAATCTCGGTCAGTATAAACAGAAGGAAGACAACTAGCCAAAGGGACAAGAGAAAGTGCCAAAATAGGGGAAGCACTGGGTTCAACATCCTTTTTAGGAGATTTGTCCTTTAATCTCATAGAAGAAGAAAACATATTCAACTCATCATGCACTTGTTCATCAATCTTTACTATGTCAATGACATTGTCTAAATTTATCACTACAGGAGGTTGAATAATAATTTCCATGCAATGTTCTTGTTTATGTTGTGGTATAGGATCATCATGCTTTTCTTCAGGTAAGTTTGGATTCTAATTTTCTATGTTGTTCTTTTCTTCTTGAGTTTGTAATTTACGAGAAATAACATGTCGCCTATGCCAACACTCTCTAGCACTTCAATTCCTTTTCAATCTATTGTCAATTTGTGTTTGTGTAAGAGCGGGTTTGTCAATCATAAGTTCCATCTCTTCCTTGGGAGGAATAGAAGAAACAACGGTAGGTTATTCAACCGCTTCCTCTTTAGCTTTATAAACTTGTTTGACTCTAGGAGGGACAATAGGATTATTTGTGTTATCTTGTGGTCTCTTGTAGGAAATTACATGAGGTTTTTCTATAGATTTTTCTTGTATGTTCGGAAGTGCTTTTGGTTCAATCACTGACTTGTCAAGGATAGGTGTTTTATTTATAGGTTGAGGTATGTTTCAAAGGGATAATTCTAGTATTTTATTTTCCTTTAACTTTTGATATTATTTGAGAAAGAAATCCTCATGAGGCTTGATAGGTTCCATAGGTTCATTCCAAAATAAATCTAATGAAAAACTCCCTCAGGCCGATGGAGGATTAAATCCACTGTGATGCATAGTAAATATATCACTGCCAAATGGAAAATTTAGACATATTTATGCACAATCGAAGGGATGAAATTCTTGGAGTGAAGCCATGGATAGCCTAGCTTTACATTAAATTGGTATGATTGCAAAATGATGGAAAATGAGACAGTTAATGTTTTTAGTCCCACTTTTAAAGGGAGATCTATTGAACCTATCTTAGGGAAAGAAAACCCATTATGGGTATGTACAGGATCATGATGGGCCAAAAAGTGGCGATATGATGGGTATGTGTAGGGTATGTGGCTAAGGACTTTTTTCTTATCCAAAACTAATGAAACAAAAAGGGTTTTTAAAGGAGATTCTCGGCTTTCCAGCAATATAAATTATTCTTTACTTTGAATTTCATAAATTATTATTATTAATTTTCTACTTGAATTGCGACTAAAGTCGTGATTGATAGGCTGGTTGAAGAACATCTATAGCTTTCAAATAGTATCTCATTTTTTGAATCTGAAACATGTGTCACATTTTATGCTTCACATACTATAGGATTAAAAGAAAAAAAAAATGAATTTCATGAAGTTTTGACCAAGTTAAGGTGGTCAGACATACAAGTTTTATATTTTTTTAAAGTTGTAGTAAAAAAATCATAATTAATTATTTAGTTGGAAAAAATTACAAAAAATATGCATCACATATGAACATGATTCCTCTACTTACATCAAAAATCTTATAAAATAATATCATTATTTTGTTGTGTTTAGGGTGGTTAGATAGACACCTACTAATTATTGTTTCCTTGAAATTTAAGTATTACTACATTGAAATTTCAAATTCACCAAATAGATTTTTTTTAAATAAAAATAAACCTAGTAGTTTAGAAACTGTATTCAATTTGCTACAAATTCTATTCTTACATATTTTTGAAATAATATAGATAACTTATTCAAATTTTTATGTCAAGTTGCCTAACTCTAAAATTTTTGAATTTTTTGCCACTTAAGGGCCTATTTTTTCCATGATGATCTTGCACATACCCTTTTGCATCTTGGTCCATGCTTTTATTTTGTTATATGTATCTTGATATAGTTCACACACATATAATAACTCTTTTTTTATCACATTCTCTCCACAAATGAGATCAATCAATATCCCATTAGTGGGCTTATCATTAATTTAGCTAGCTATGTAAATAGGACAATCAGGTCCACATTTAAGTATGTCATTTTGTGAGAAAGCAACATCAAGAGACTTATTAGTTGAGCCCTTACAAGGTATAGCTTCAATAAATGATACCACTTTGTCTACGAGATGTGGTTTCATATGATCATCATTGATGTTAACATTATTCAAGTAGTTTCGGTAGGAGGATTGATTGTGGCATGTATGTTATTATTGTCTTGTTTGTTCAAGTACTCATAAAAGAAGAAACTAAGGCTATAGATGATTTTTGTTTTGTTTCAAGTTTTAAGCACTTTTCTTATATTCTGTGCAATGGGAACCATGCTAATGTCTAGATGCATTCACTAAGGATATGGGCTTGTAAGTTTTCTAGTTTTTGATATAGATTGTCAATAACATCATGCATATTGATTGTAGGAAGTGAATTCATTGGAAATGAGGTAGGAAAACTATGAGCCATGGAGAATTGATTCTCAACACTATCAGAAAGAGAGTTAGAAAACCCAAGATCTAGGGCGAGTGAGATATCAAGTAATGACATGAGCCTCAAACTACATCTTATAATAGTATTGTGAATAGGAAACCAAGTTGTAAAGCTCATGCAAGTTTTAAAAACCTAGTGTGCAAACCCTAAAATGGGAAAGACGCAATGCAACAACCTAGAATGAAATGCAATTTTCAAACTCTAAACAATGCAATTGATTTATTGCAAAATACAATAAACTGAAAATGAAATGTTTGAATGTAATTTTGAATTTTTAACAATGCACTAAAATGTAGCAATTTAAGTTAACTGCAATGAATTGGATGAAATATAAAAATTACAAAATTGAAACACGAAAGTAAGAACAGAAAACAAAAGCCTAAAACTAATATTTTAATGTCTCAAAAATATAGATCAGTAACTAACAGGGACTTATTCACCTGTAAGGGTGAATGGGTCCTAGTTAGGTTTTTCTAAGATGCTTTAGTGGACTTCAAAGTGAATTTTAATTCCTTTTGAAATGTTAGCAAATTTAGGTTTGAATTGATTAGGGACTCATTCACCAATAAGGGAACATGGTTCTTAGTTAGGTATTTTTAAAATATTTTTTAATTATATTTGTAATCTTTTAGTTCTAGGTTTGAGGCAGTGAGTTTCAATTTTAGATTTTCCAAAATTTCAATGTGAAAATGCAATGAAAATATTAATGCAAGGACCTATGTTGAAATGCAATTTTGTTTTGATTTTGAAATGCAAATAACTGAGATCTAAGCAAGATAAACAATGACTGAATTTTTTTGTATCTTTTAGATTTAGAAAGATGCAAAACAATGCAAACCTAAACCCTAAATGAAATGCAATTATAAATGCAAATTTAAGAAAACCTAAATGAGATCTTAATAAAATGAAAATGAGATGAAAATCAATGCAAGATCTAACCCTAGTATGCAATGAAAGACTTCAAAATTAGAAAATTGCAATCTTCAATATGTCACGTTCACCATTAATGATTAGGTAAAAAATAGGATTTACCAAGATTAAGATTAACCACTAGAATTTTTCACCCAAGGAATCACTATGATTTGATGTAAATATGAGAGCCAAAATATGTAAATAACAGTTAGAAATGATACCTAATTGTTATAGCAACTATGAGGGAAGTTTTTAGAGCTCAAAGAGCTATGTACCTTGTTGCAAGAAGCCTACTTTTAGGGCACAAAGGACTCATTCTCCTTTAGTGGCAAATGGATTCCTCTTAATTTTTTAGCTTCAATTCTTTATTCTTGCACTTTGAATGACAACTTTTGCAACTTGACAAATTTGACAATTTTGCTCTAAACTTGCTCTCCACTTGATCTTCAACCTGTAAATTTTCTATCACACATTCAATGGAAGAAAAACTTGTTGATTGTTAGTGAATAGGGGTTTTCCTAAGTCAAACCCCTTGTAGGTAATTAAACCAAATGATGAAATGATGTAATTGAAGCATGAAACATGAAATGATGCAATGTAGATACCTTGGATGTTGTCTTGTAATGCTAATTTGCAATCTAACATGCAGTGGCCATGAAGAATGTAGATCTTGATCCTTGAATATGATGTGAACAATGGTTGAAAGTAGATCTTCAATGCTACACTGATAATCTTAGGTCAACAACATGGATGAATGCATCAAACCCTAGACATGATGGAATGATCTTGAATTGCTGCAATAAACACTTGATAATCTGCCTTGAAATTCCTTTGAAATTTTTCTTGAATTCTTTATAATACTTTTGTAAAGTGATCCTATGATAACTTGAACTTGCTAGATCTTCTTAGGATGCACAATGTGAAATAACCCCTTATTTATACTAAATTAAGAGATTAACCCCAAAATTCAAACAATTAAGGAATACACCAGATCTAGAAATAAACATTATTAAATTCCTACCATAATGAAATTCAAAAAGGGGGTCCTCATTAAGGGAGGACCCATTCGCCACATAGGGGTGAATGAGTCCTAGCTCAATTTTCCAAGACCTGGCCCCAGGGGATGGAAAGATCATTAAAAACCCATTTAGAATCAACTAATAAATGGGGTCCTATAGAGGCAGGTCCCATTCACCACCTAGGGAAAATGGGTCCTAGCACCAATTTCTAGAACCCTAGAATTGCCCAATTATTTTTTATGTAATTTAATTTTTGGGTGTCGGGATAGATCTCCAAGAGGTGTCATAAAAAATGTTTAAATTTGAATTAAAGGGGCTAATTAAATCCTTGTTCACAACAATTAATTAAGAGGACCCTCTAGAGATAAATGTGAAAGTGTGTTACTGTAGAAGTTGAGAAATCCAACTTCACAGACTCCGAAGATCACCTGCATGCAAATAACCTATCATAGAAAGGAAGAGATGGAGACAAAAAAGCAAGGGTGCTCTACAAGCTACAAGAGAGATTGCATTTGACTTAATTGAAATAATTACAAAGATCAATCCTTAAAAGGAGATCATGCAAAACCTAAAAGTAACCCTAATAGGTAGACATTTAATAATTAATATAATTATTGAATGTCACAATATGCAAACTAAAGTGAAATCTTAAGAGAGGAATAAAGGTAATTCAATTAACATAATTAAGTTAAAACCTTTACTCTAACACCCCCCCTTAAGATGAGCAAGAGTGAAGCTACAAACATGTGCAAGAAAGCAAAGGTAACTAGAATGCATGAAAGCAAACAAGGGTCCCAGAAACTAGGCCTAATGAGGAACCCGAATACAACCAAATCTCTGTAAAGTGGAGAAATAGAGAAAACCTCATGCGAAAAACTCCACTCCAAAAAGAGATGAAAGACATGAAGAACATCACTGAAGCAGAAGAAGCTACAAATAACTGTCAAAAGATGACTGCTATGGTGCTGAAGAACCTCCTTTGAAGATAGGATGATCAAGATCAAGAAGACAACAATCTACATGAGTGCCCCCAACAACACTACTCGAATCAGATGGCAAACAAAAGCAAACACCTGGTATGAAGATACAAATGGCACAAGTACCAATAGTCTAAAGAACACTGATCAAATGAAGATGGAAGATTCCTTCCAAGGAAAAACCAAGGAAGCATTAGCACGAACAGTATAATAACCCCCCATAATGTTGACTGGGAGAGCCTAACAGATCCACTGAAATGTTGTGTAACACCCTGTAGTGCATGAAGGAGAATAAATAACATCTAAAAATGCACAAGAAAGCACCTACAACTGGAAAAGTGGTGTGCAAAACAAAGCACACATGCATGAGGCTGGAATCATATGGATCCACTATTTTCTTGGAGGGACACTCTATGGACAAAGGTGTGATGGCAAAAAAAAGAAACTACACAACCCCCCATGACACTTTATAATACAGTGCGAGTAAAAAATATGGCACAACCTTATGTGAAAAATCCCCAAATACATGTACAATAGTGTGGCACTTTATCTCAGTGTGTTTACATAGAAGATTGCTTACAAATGATGCTCATAATGTCATAAAAACACACAAGGCTAGAAATACATGAAGAACAGCCAAAAACAAAGCAACCCACACAAACGAGAAGTTCCCAAGAGCTAATATGTCCAGGTAATTCACTAGAGTGTGAAAACACAAAAAATTGAATAAAATATACCTAGAGTGAAATCTAGAAAAATTGCATGGATGGAACTGAAGAGGTCTAATACCATGTAGAAGTTGAGAAAGCCAACTTCACAGACCCTGAAGATCACCTGCATGCAAATACCCTGTCACAGAAAGGAAGAGATGGAGAAAAAAAGGCAAGGGTGCTCTACAAGCTGCAAGAGAGATTGCATTTGACTTAATTGAAATAATTACAAAGATCAATCCTTAAAAGGAGATCATGTAAAACCTAAAAGTAACCCTAATAGGTAGAAATTTAATAATTAATATAATTATTGAATGTCACAATATGCAAACTAAAGTGAAATCTTAAGAGAGGAATAAAGGTAACTCAATTAACATAATTAAGTTACAACCTTTACTCTAACAGTTACAACACTTAAATAAGGTACACATTAGGTACATTTCATTAAAGAGGGGTCCATTAGGCATAATTCATTAGATAAACCCTAGAAAAGTGTGAAAGTGTGTTACAACACTTTATAACACTCTTGCAAAGGATGAATTAAAGTAAATTTTAATTAAATAAGGACCCTAGAATGATGTGAATGTGTACAACACATTACAAAACTATTCCAAGATACAATTAATTCAAATTTATGTCAATTATCCAAATTAAGTTTGAAAAAGGATTACTTTTTTTGACACTACACTCTCAAATTTGTATTTAGAACTTTTACTTGCATTTCATTTAAACATGGATATGTGATTTGGTAAGCTATTGATGTCCTTGAAGTCCCTAGTGGATGTGTCAAGTTGTTCTTTTGGAAATGACCCTAACAAAATTGAACTTACTCATGCTCACTCGACTCATAATGCATGTCCTCCTCGTGATGTTGACATCATTGGAGAATATGATGATAGCATGAATAAATTCCTAAATGATTTCCTTACAACCTTAAAAAGAATGCATCCATGAAACAACCAACACCCCCTATAATACCACTACTCAAGATGTTTGGTTACTTACATCTTGAAATTGAGATACAATCTAAGCCTAAGTTCCCTACAATAGGAAAACTTAGTTCCTCTAATCAAGCAAACATTCAACCATTTTACGTTAACAAAGTGACCAACACTCCTATCAATCTAGAAGAAACATATGGAAAAGGATTCACGATCTTGAGTAAATAAGGATGTGATACAACAAGTGAACATGAAATTCATCAAATCTTAGAGAAAATTTGAACTAAAAATACAAAAGGGTTAGGATATCAAAATCCTCCTCTTGATATGAGTGTCCTCCTTTCTAAAGAACAACCAATGATTCATAATGATAATAAGGATGACAGGATCATCTTAGCCCGTCCTCCTCCTCAACATTCAACTAGAGAAATTGGTGAATCTAGCAAGTGCATAAGACCTTACAAACTAAAGAAACTATGATTCCCTTACCCACCAACTGATATTGAAAGGAATTTACATGTAATTCTACACTGAGGACTTATTACATTACTATTCCCATAAGAGAAGAGTGATCTCCAAATCCCAAGAGTACAAATAAATCACATTGTCGATACCATAAAGTTCATAGACATAGTATTTATGAGTGTCGTGCTTTACAATAAATATTTAAAAAGCTAGATATCATGTAGAAATAGTTCCTTGAAGCATACCCTTTCACTCCTTGCCATGTAATAGTTGTAGGGTATTCCTATTCTCATTATTACATGTTATACACTTATTGCAAATCATCTCAAAATGCAAGGATCTCTTTCTGTTAACCTATCTTGGCTCATCCTTCCCTTGCACTTAGTGGGGGCATGGGATAGTAAGCCTTGTCCTAGTAATGCATTTGTAGTTGTCCCTTTGGCTAGTCGTCTTCCTTCTCTAAATGATGAACATGATTGGGATGTGGGCGACTTGTTCATAGGTTGACTCGCATATGCCTTACTAGTCCTTTGCATTATTTATTTTTTCTGTGTGATTGCATGTGATCCCTTGTGATTTTCTATTTGATGTATATCTCTTTGTGACATTCTTCTATTTGTACCTACGTTCTTCTCTATTTCATAAATATTTTTCTTTTATCTTTTCTCTACCTTTTGTTTTCCTTTTGGAGATGATGTAAGGAATCAAGACATCCATATCTCTTCCATGTTGACCCAAAAAAAAATTCTTTGTTTTCACTCTCTTTGCGTCATTCTTCTAGTTCCATGAGTATTTGGGGAATGATGAAATTTCTGAGATCTCTAAAAACATTGTAGAAAGAACATACTGACCCCAAATCAATGGATCCCTCATGTGTTTGGAGTTTGATTTTAAGGGAAACCCCTCTTTTCCTTTGCATGATGTATCTTTACTTGGAAACATATGACTTGGCATAGTGCTTTCTGAATAATCTCTCATGTCTTCTTTATTATTAGCATTTATCTTTTGCTACTTTAAAGTAATTGCTCACAACATGGTGTTTAACAATTTCTTTAAAGTGGGGGCATATATTTCCATTATTATTTTTCATTTCATGTTTCATTGTGTAGTTTCTTACTTCATGTGATGTGTCTTTCGCTTTGTGGTGACATTGGGTGTGATGTCCCTCAAGAGTGTGATCTCTCTTAGTGTATTATATTCCTCTTAGTGGCTAGATGTGATACATTGTATCCCCTAAGTTGCTAATATTCTATTCTTTGATTGGTCCTCTCTTGGAGACATTTGGCATAATGTTCCCCAAGTTAAAGACCTTACATGAATTAAGAAAAACCCCTTTGAACATTCCCTATATTGCATTTGCAATTTCGATTATATGGCCACGTTGCATAACACACCTTGCATGCCTATGGAGCCATCTTGTTTTTTCATGAGTATCAAGCATACACAGCTTTTCTTGCCTCATGAAGCTCAAATTTCATTGTTGTGTGGTGCCTTATCAAAGTTATTAGGAGGTATAACTTTTTTCTAGTTGAATAGGAAGCCGAAATGAGGCATGACTTTCCCATAGCCACTTTCTTGTCTATGTGAGCACATACACTACATGTGTGTGTATCACCCTTTTGGATACTCAGTCAATAGATAGCCTAAAGTTTCATTGCCTTAGATTAAGTGTGCATTTTTTGGACAAACAACTTAGATCTGACACACATCGCAATGGAAAAATGATTGAAGCTTGATCCACCCCTCTTTTTTTTTCTCCTTTTATCTATATGTCTTAAGCAATGTATGTGTGTGCCTTATTATTGTTCCTTATATCATTTTTCATTTGTGTTCTATTGTACCTATGTTTCTTTTTCATAGGATCTTGATCCTAGGGGCTTACACAAACCTCTTGATCATTTTTTCCCTATCTTACTAGAATTGGTGTATTAGGATCCCTCTTGATGTGATTTTGTCTACTTTGGTGTGAATTTGAAGCAAGTTCATCCTCTCACTAAGGTAGGGTCTAGATGTAGTGTCAAAAAATTTCATCCATGAATTTTTCACACTTGGTTGGGTTCTTGTTAAATCAAGCTTAGTGATGACTAGATTTAGTGTTGTAATGTGTTTAACACATTCACATTAGGTGTTGGGCCCTTGTAAACTAAATGGACTCAATTGTACCTTATTTAGGGTGTTGTAAAATTTTGTACTAGAATTTCACACTAACCTAGGGTTTTCATTATTTATTAGGCTTCTTTATGCTTTAATTGGCCTTATTTTACATCCACAAGCCTTAATTAATGCATCTTTTTGAGGATAATCATGACATAAACCGACATCCAATTATAATTCATGTCTTTTTAGGTTGTGTGGCCCAGATTTAGTGATTTGGGACTCATACGCCACCTTGGACATATGAGCCCCACCTACGTTTCAAGGCCTTGATTTTAATTTCACATGAATCTAAGCATTCTTGAAAAATGTGTCCCATGGCTAAGCCTAATGGGACTCATATGCCACTTCTAGTGTATGAGTCCCATGTGGCCCAAAATTAAATTTAATTCAAATTCTTGGCGGCATTTGATTCCCCTAGATCTAATGTCATCTTGTAGTGTTGTAATTTCAAAGAATTTGGCATAAACAAGTATATATACAAAGTTATTTCACTCATTTTCTCCTAAGCTTTCAAGTTTTCATGCATTATAGAAAAATTATGATCAAGAGAGCATTTAAGAGTCTACAAGAGAATTCAAGAGTTGACTATCAAGCATTTAGGAGCATTATTCAAGTATCAAGCATCATGTCAAAGTCATCACACCACATTTTTTTTCTGGGCTAACAATTGTGATGTAGGGTTTCATGATTTAAGCAACCATTCAATTCAAGACCTATCCCATTAAAGAAAGAATCAAGATCTACATCTATTAGAGCCATTTCATACATGTTTGCAACACTTTATTCCTAGGTTTTGGTGAGTTTTAATATTGCATATTGTTCATTCATCATTCCTTCATTTCATTACAAGGTTTGATTATCAAAATGGGGTTTGAGCAAGGCAAACCCATTTCTACTAACAAAAAAACATTTTTCCCTCTCTTTATTATGTGATTTGCAAATGTAGGTTGCAGACATATTGAAGAGAAAACTTGGAGAAAGTTATCAAAGTGCTCAAATTTTTTGAAGTTTTCACCTAGTTTAGGAGATCTTTAGAAGACTTCTAGAGTGTAGAATTTGGAAATCTAAACCCAGAAATAAAGTTGAGAAGATCAAGTAGAGATTAAAGAAAAGATGCAAATCTTGATTCTCAAAAATATACAAACTAGACTGATATGCCACTTCTGGCATATGAGTCCCATTACAATGAAGTTTTTAGATTTCAAGTGTTTCAAACATATCTCTACTAGATTCTTGTTCCTACCTAGAAACCATGGTTTGAGAATAAATCACCCAGACTGGGATATGAGTCCTAGTCTACATTAGATTTAGTGTTTCTAGCATTTTTTATCTTCATTCAAACTCCTTCAAGTTTCCAGGTGCACATCTCTAGTTTCTCAGCTTTCTATTTTGTTTTGTATTCATTTCTAGGTCATTTAGTGAAGTCTTGCATATCATTAAGTCTTGTCATTAGATATTGAATATCATTAGTCTTTCCAAGCCATAGCTTAGTGGTGAACCCCTCTTTAGTCTCTAATTAGACCCTAGGACACCCTATTGCAAGATCTCTTTCCCCTACTTCATCCTTGGATTGAGATCTCTAGGGTTTCCTTGAGTGATTGTAGAATATTGTTGTTTTATGTCCTAAACCATAAGCAATGACAATTTTGAACATTTCACCCTTATCTCCCCCTTATCTATTGTCATATTATTTTAAAATAAATTTCATTCTATCATTGGTGTCTATCCACCTTCTTTCTTGGTGCTAATTGTTCATAGCCTAACCCTTCACATTCTCTACTTCTCGTTAAAGACCAAAAGAAATGTAGAAAGAAAATGGTTGGAAAAAGAGGTGTTACCCTGAATTAGAATTTTAATTGGCCTAAAGCATGAATCCTTTCGAACATTAGGAATTATTTTGGTATTCTTTAAAACATCATATTTTTCAAAGTAGAAGACTTATATTTGTTTCCCCCTCATGATATATGAACCAGAAATTTTGACATTTTAAATCTTCAAATTTTTAATGTCACAATTTAGCAAAAGAACTTGTAGATAGAGATGTGTAAATGGATCTATCAAAACATTTCACCAAATGGTTTCACCTCTAATCTTACAGATTGTGAGATTTTAAATTTTTTCCAAATCATCAATTGAAGTCACAAAATGATTAAATCTCCATACTGTTTAATTACATTAATTTGAAACTTCCGCAATCAAATCCATGATGGAGTCAAAAATATGCCTATCAAATTTTTTTCTATAAAATCTTACCAAACATTGAAACATCTTTTTTAGTGATGTCAATTGCATGTGGACCTGAATGCTCCTGCCTCATACATGCCTAGTAAGAAATTTGTGAGCATGGCCTCACAAAAGTGGAATCAGGTGATAGAATCACCCTTTGGGTATGTGTAGGATCATCATGGAAAAAATAGGCACTTAAATGGAAAAAAATCAAAAAAATCAGAGTTAGGCAACTTGACATAAAAATTTGAATAAGTTATCTATATTATTTTAAAAATATGTAAGAATATAATCTGTATAAAATTGAATGTAGTTTCTAAACTACTAGGTTTGTTTTTAAAAAAATCTATTTGGTGAAATTTTGAAATTTCAATGGAGTAGTACTTAAATTTCAAGGAAAAATAAGAAGTAGGTGTATGTCTGACCACCCTAACCACAATAAAATGATAATATATTTTTATAATATTTTAGGTATAAGTAGAGGACTCATGTCCCAATGTGATGCATATTTTTTCATAATTTTTTTCCAAGTAAATAATTAATTATGAATTTTTTATTACAAATTTTGTAAAATATGAAAAACTTGTATGTCTGACCACCTTAACATGGTCAAAACTTCATGAAATTTAATTTTTATTTTTTTAATCCTATAGTATGTGAAGCATAGAATGTGACGCATGTTTTGGATTCAAAAAATGTGATACCGTTTGAAAGCTATGGGTGTTTTTAAATCAGTCTATCAATCAGGATATTAGTCATAATTTGAATAGAAAATGAATAATAATTAATTTTTTAATTCAAAGTAAAGCATAATTTATATTGGTGGAAAGCTAAGAATCTACTTTAAAAAACCTTTTCATTTCATCAGTTTTGGGTTAAAAAAAAGTCATCGGCCACATACCCATCATATTGCCACTTTTTGGCCCATCATGATCTTGCACATACCCCTTTGATTCTATGAACAATCTTAGTGAACTCCATCATTGAAATCCTGACCTCCTCCTCCAAATACTCTTCCTCTTTTCTCCATTCCCTCCTCTAGCATGTCTTCATGACAACTCGCCATTGCAACCTCCACACTACAATCAAACCTCAATCCTCATGAAGATTCCATTTCTTTTGTTGTAATAGGCCATTACCACAACACTTTTCTTTGCACTTCTTGCTCTCAACTACTCAAGACTTTGCACACCTGCAATGATAATTTTGTGCTTCTCACTCACACTTCCTCAATCCATAGGTTTCGCCATAAGTTGTCTCATGTTTGGAAATCTACTTATGCACTTGAAACCTCTTCTCACTTCCCACTCCACTCGCAGGTCGTCATGAGAATTTCCTCATAGTTGGTGCTTTATTTACACACTCAAAACCTCTATCTCAGATACCACTTGATGAAGAGAGAGAAAACACAACCCCAAATAAACTCCTCAACTCATGTTACGAAATACTCAGTAAATAATTAACTCCAAAATTGAAAATGATTGAGCCAAAAATCAATCAATTTATAATTGCACACAATATTACTTAGCCTGATATTATTTAGATTTTATGAAAATTACCATTATATATCTCTGGTAGCTCTATTTCCTATCTTCCATACTTACACTATCCTAATTTACTTCAAACCTATAAACCTCCATCATCTCTAGTTACTCCTTCGCCCCCATCTATGGAGAAGATTCCTTCATCCGCGTACCTCGATCTTTTGGTCCTAAATGAAACCCCACCCATTTTCAATAATGAACCCTGTGAAGTAGCCCTATGCATCAAACGAGCATCATTTGCTTCGGCTACTATTGATTCTTTAATTTCCCTGTTAAGGGCCCCCATTGAAAGAGCTAAAACATCCATGTTTCCCATTAATCTAGGTCCATCCACTTTTGGTAAAACGTCTCTCCTTCCACCTGCTTCCCTTTTCACCCCAATGGGTTATCCCCTTGCTCAATCTCGATATGGTATTGTATTGTAGAAAAAAGAAGCTCTTGCTTGACATGGGAATAATTCATGATAAATTGGACTTAATGAGGTCTTGATTTAGTGTTGTAAGGTGTTTTTCACATCCACACTAGGTCTTCGACCCTTTAAAATTCATTTATTGATCTCTTATAAAGGTGTTGTAAAGTCTTCTAATGGACTTTCACACTTTTCTAGACTTAATGAACCCATTTTACCTCAATTAAACATTATAAAATGTATTTAAATCCATCTTCACATTAATCTAGAAGGATTTTTAATTAAACTTAATGTTAAACTAGTGTTGTAATGTGTCTTATACATTAACATTCGTTCTTATGCTTTCATGGGCTATGTGGACCTCATTTTAGTGGTGTAAAGTGTATTTAATCACACTTTCACATTGAATTATGTGTCCCAAGCCTTGGTTAATCTTCACATCATCATTAATAGGCCCATATTAACCCATATTGTGCATCCTAAGGCAATATTTGATGAAATACCCGACAAAGTTGCAATTTAAACCTTATTTCCTTATCCCTTGGCATCTTAGCTATCAAAATGGCCCCTGTGGGACCCATTCGCCATCCATGGTGAATCAGTCCCATCTAGGTGGGAACCATTTTCCATGGGTGGCGAATGAGTCCCATCTGGCTCATTTTTTACCTTTGAGAGGGAAAAAAGTGAAATTTAAGTTTATTATTTCTTCATGTCGGCCTGTGATGAGGTATTAATGGGTAAAATAGGAGAAATTCCTATAAATATAAGTATTTGAACCCTAATTCACATCTCTTTTCATTCATTCATCCACCAATCTTCCATGTCAAGTCAAGCAACTTAGGGTTTTATCATTTCAAGTCACCAAGACATCTATTTTCATACATTCAAGGGAAGATTCTCCATGTTTTGCTAAAGAATTTAAAGATCAAGTATCATGGCAAGGTAATAAACTCCATTATTGCATGTTTCATCTCATTCTTGCATCATTTTGGTTTAATTACCTAAAATGGGTTTAACCAAGGAAGACCCCCATGCCCTAACATTCAACATTTCTCTTTATTGCCTTATGTTTTTGCAGATTTAGGTCTCTTGGAAGCTTGCAAATCATTAAGAATCAAGTTGCAAGGTTTCTCAAGTCTTCTCTTAATTCAACAAGCCAAAATATCAACAAAAACTCATTTTCAGGTTCAAAAATTAGAGTTTCAGAAGCGGACACCTGTAGAGAATCAAAGTGCATACCGAGAGCTCCAGATTCCACCTTTGAATAATCAGAAATTCAAAAGTGGATTCATTCGCCATCAGTGGCGAATGAGTCCCACTTCCAGGTCAATTATGAGATTTTTGCATTTTTAGATACCCTTTTGTCAAAAATAGGTTTTGGCACAATTTTGTAGAACTAGGACTAATTCATCCAGAATGGCGAATGAGTCTCACCAGGCCTGAAAAATAGCATTGACAACATTTCAAAAGTCATTTCTAGTCTCAATCAAGATCTCTACTGCTCTTCTTCAATTTCTTTTAGTTCTGTTATAGTTTTCAAACATCACTTGTTTCTTAGGTTTTGCATTCATAATCAATCAATTTCTTAGCTTAGTTGTATTTAGATCATCTCATTTAGCCTTAGTAACATCATACACATTTTAATTTGAGTGAACCACCTAGAATTTTGAGTGGGTTTGATCTCTCTCCTTTTAGGTCAAACATCTTAAGAGTGCAAGAGTAGCCTATAAATCCTACCCAAAAATCTATGGTTCATTTTGGTGAACCTACTTTTTGAACATCTTGTTTTCTGATTTGGAGTCCATTTTCATCCTAATCCTATCTTGCATTGAATTTTCATTAGAGTTGCATTTGTTAATTTGCATCTAGGGTTTCAATTTTTTGCATTAGAGAAAAGGTCATTTAGCTTAAATTTTTGCATATAATTTCCTTAAAAAAATTCTAAAATTTTGCATCTCCATCTTAGTTTTGCATCATACAACATTAAACACATCCAAAACAATTCAAAATTTCTGAATTTTGTAAAAAACTAGTGCTAGGACTCATTTTCGATGCTGGGGGAATCAGTCCCTACCCAGATTTTTAATTGACTATTACATCATCAGAAACCTCATTTTTGTGCTCCCTAAAAAGTAATTTTTGCATACATTCTTCAAATCACTTCATTTGCATACATTCTTAGATCTGAAAATGCTTCCATTTTTGCAATTTTGCATAACATTGATAAAAGTAATTTTCAATTTTTCATTTATAATGTTTTTGATAAAAGGGGTATAAATGGGTTTTGCAGGGACCCGAAACCGCAGAGTAACATTACAAGAAAAGACCAAAACAGAGGTCTGAAAAAAAAAAGGTTGCCAGAAAGATAAACACTAGTTTAAGCAGACAGCCACAAAAAGTTGCAAAAAAACCATAAAACGGCTAGCAAACAGACAAAGCTTGGCCCAGCCACAACTAATTCATAGATTTCAGAAGCTCGTCTTCAACCTCTTCCAGGTCCACCATATCCTGAACCCCCTCCATAAAGATCTGAGTCATATTTGGGTTGGTCAAGGTTTTTCTTTTTCGTGCTTGATCTGGTTCATTTATAATGTTTCTATTTATAAAACTTTGCATTAGTTTGGTAAAATTACTTTTCATTCTTGCATATACATTGTTTACATTCTTAAGGTGTTGCATACATTGGATAAGAATGTTTTGTATCTTTGCATATACATTGTTCATATTGCTAAAACATTGCATGAAATTGTTACATGTGCTTTTCATTCTTATTCAAATAATCCTAGTACCTTACATATGTAAACATGTTAAGAAACATTTCATATCCCCTCCCTATGAGAGTATTTTTGTGAAAGAGACTACAACCTTGGACATTCTTGTTGATGGTGTTTTCTGCACAGCAACAACTCATAGAGAATACAATATTCTATCTCTCTTGAAAGGTTATTTTCAACAATAAATTACTGAAAATCACCCCAAGGTCTCTCGGGTGTCAGGTCATGACAATTCATAAACAACTCAGATAATATGTGAAAATGCTGGTAATCACAATCGGACCTTACTACAAGCAAACTATATCTTTCCAATTATCAAATTTTGTAATATGATGATCTCAAATCCTAAATCTAACCAGATGATAAAGAAATAGAAAAAGATACAGGTGCAAGGATATGAGAAAATCTAAACTATTCCTAGAATGAGCAATGCAAATGACAGATATCTGGAATGGACCAATCTCAAATAACCAATCCTTGATCAACCCACAATGCAATATCACAAGAATGGTGCAATCTTCTAAGGTATATAGATTTTCAAATCATAGACATTCATCCACAATCGAACTTAAGCATAGGTAAATATATGGTCCAGGTTGACTTCACTAGCCTACTATAATCAAATAGTTACTGGGAGTATAGACCAGAGATTGCTACAAACATCCCAAATATGAAATCATGAACATCATTCACCAAACTAAAACTAATTCAATTCTAAACACTAAACTCTAAATCTTTAAGCAATGTGAAAGATGAAACAACATGAACCATGCAAGATAAAATAACACAAGAGATTTCACCAGGAAAACCACAATGTCTTCAATTGTATTAGATCATCAAAATGCTGCAACAATTCCATAGTTTTGTTTACAATACTTGCTTCAAGAAATTCACAAAATGCTCTAACTCTTACTCTAACTTAACTCTATTATCTCTTCTCTTTCCTCTAATGTCTAATGTCTTACAATGAGGAAAGAATTCCTTTTATAGCAAATTCTCAAGACATGTTGGCCTAGCCAAACATTTACAAAATAAAATAGCCAAAACAAGTTGGCCTTAGGAATCCAAGATAAGGCACGCATTAAATGCTGATACATCATCAAGGTTGGCCTGGACACAGTCCCCAATGTAGCCCGAATCAATACATGCCCCATAATAATAGGGAAGCACAAATCTCAAAATGGCATTAAATATTGCCTCCCTTATCTTTGTTCTGGGCCAACGATCCTTGAACCCTCAAAAATACCCCATCCAACTCAGCAATAGGTGGCGAAGGAAAAACCTTAAGTCTAAATTTAATGGAGTCAATCTCCTCCTTTGACTGCTCAATAGTCTTATTCCAATCATCCTTATGTGTTTGATATTTATCCATCACCGCTAGGTAGGTTGCTGCATCATCTAACTGATGTCCAGTTATGACATTCTCATAATCTGGAGCATAAACATCATGCCACCATTCCCTCAGTTGTTCCAGACTCAAGTACTTAGGAGCAATCTTTCTCCTGCCAGTCATGACCTCAAAAAATGCAATGCACCCCTCATAGACACAAGTCAGGTCACCATCCATCAGCTTCTTCCATTTCTGAATCTTCCTCATGGCCTTCTGTCAAATCTGTAGAGCCTCAAACCATTCCTAAGGTTCATTTAATCTGGAGGAAGGAAGGATCCCATCTGTAACCAACTGATCTTTACCATATTCTTTGATGACCTTGGA
Organism: Sequoia sempervirens; assembly: GCA_007258455.2. Lineage (NCBI taxonomy): Eukaryota > Viridiplantae > Streptophyta > Pinopsida > Cupressales > Cupressaceae > Sequoia > Sequoia sempervirens. The sequence goes on from VDFB02270651.1 coordinate 198,782,309, forward strand.
TTTCTATAGTAGAAGGTCAATGTCTTCCTTGTCCTGGGATAGCACATGCTCCAATAATTCCTTGGCTCAGACTGCATCTTTCCTAACCGAAAGGATATCCTTGATTGCACTATCTCCCCTTACCTGCACATCCTTCAACCAATCCATTGTAGTTTGAGCAGAGGCCTTCATCTTTTCAATTTCGGAAATAGTTTCCTTGGGCAAGAAACCAGGAGTGGCAGAGGAAGATGGGTGGAGAGATTGCAGAGGTTTCATCACCTCTTCCAAGCATTTCCTAAGTCTCTCATTCTCCTTTCTTAGCTCACGCTTGGTCTAAGTCTCCTTCCTTAATCTATCAACTATCACAGTACTAGACCCTTCATACTCCTCTATATCCTACTCCATAGATGCTGGTCCAAGATTAATAGTTTGCACATTATAATCTTCACCAGTGACATCTTCTCTTGTCTTGTCTGTAGTAGGGGTGGCAATGTGGATAACTCTGTTATTTACCTCATCCCTTTCTATTCTTGAAACTACCCTGGCTTCCTTCTTCTTTTTACCTTTACCTATCTTATACAGCATCTCATCCCAATCCACAGGAGTATCCTCAACAACTACCTATTTCCTCCTTGTGATTTCCTTTTCAAGCCAATCTGGGACAGCAGGTTCTACCCAGATTTCCTCTGTTTTTCCTCTTCCTATTGTTCTTCCAGCATTTTCTCCTCTTCCTTTTCAGGTAGCTGCTCGCCTTGATCTTCTACTTCTGGCTCTACCTCTTGTACCGACGATGGGGTTCTAACCGGGATATTATCCTTCTTGGGTGATTCATGGCCCTTGCTACTTGCTGGAGAGTCTTCATATTGCACTAGAGGAGAAGGAAGTTTTCCCACCTCTTCTACCTCAAGCTTAGCTACCTCACAAAAGAGTGCCCCCTCCTTGAATGGCTCTGATTCCCCACCAGTCTCATGCTCCTTAAGAGTCTCTTGCTCATGCACGCTTCATGGAGGAGAAACAACCTTGGATGGCTCCACAACTGGTGACTTTGGAGGAGGATCCATCTTTTGCACAGTGTCCTTAGGAGAAGGAGTCCTAGACCTCCTCATATAAACCTTGGTCCTCTCTCCTGAACTTTCCACATCAACAATCGGAGGCTCCTCCTTGGAAGTATCTCGACCTTTCTTCTTTGAAACTCTAGCTGTCCTAACCTTCTTTGGCGGTGGAGGAACATCCTCTTCAACTGGATTTTCCAACTCTTCCTCATCGAAGGACCTACCAATCTTCAAAGCTTGACTTATTTTCTTTCCTTTTGGCTTCCTTTTTGGTTCAGGCTCACTTTCTTTAGGGCCTCTGATTTTGATCTTGAAAGGTGAGCTCTTTTGAGTTTTCCCTTTGGGGTCATCTTCCCCCGATTCTTCTGAAGTAGACATGGGATTAAGGTTTCCCATCAAATTAAAGGTACAAGGTACCTTCTCGCTCTCCAGCTCCCAAACCTTATGCTTTAACCAAGAAGTGGTGAATTTCATAACTGGGGCCATTAGGTCCTCCAACTTTGTGACCTCATCTTCATTCCAGTTGATTTCCCTGATTGACCTATCCTTAACGGCCTCATAGGCATGATCTTGTACTAGGTTTCCATCATCCTCCAGTTGGTCAGGGATCAACTTGACATTGTATTGTCTGATTGCATCAACATGAAGCCTGGAGTACCTCTTCTTCCTTACTTCAAAATCATCCTTGATGTTAGCTCAATAGTCCTCAAGATCATCCTTGTGGTGGTACTCCTTGGTAGCCTTCTTTTGTGCTTCCCCAGTGATATCAAAGTTTGTTCTTTTGGAATGGAAGGAGAAGCCATGAGCTGCCAACTCATCACCTGATGCATGTGCTAATTGGATAGAGGGGCACACCTCTACTACACCAATTCCAAGCGGGAAATCCCCACCAAAACCTGTTTTATGCTTCTCCTTCTTGACAACTGCATCAAATTCACATATTTGTCTAACAATTTCCAATAACGCAATATGATCGGTAGGGTACCTAGGTAACCTGTATGGAGCAGCCGGGCATCCATCAATTCTAATGTAAGAGAAGGTCGGAAACTGAATGAACTAGGGCCAATAATTCTTTATCAACCCCTTCACTCCATCTGACAGTCTCACATGCTCCGCATTCTGAAGCATCCTAGTGATATGCATTGTAAATGCACCATTGGCTCTTCTGTAGTTCTTGTGTCCTAGGTGCAACTCCAGATAAATCCCATAGACTATGTCTTGTCCGAATGTCCCCTGTGGATTCAAGCCCCTATATGGGTAGAATCTGGCTAGCACATACACCACATAAGAGGACATGGTGAACCTCTTGGTCTCTAGGACATCCCTTAGTTGTTTATCAATCATAGTGCTGACAAGTCCTGCCCAGTGGTAGTTGGTTCCCTGCTCAATTTTGGTGATCACATGGACCATCCAACTCTCTAACACTCTAGCAGTCTTCAAACCCATCACTCTGCTCAAAAATGTTATGGCATCATAAATGTCTGACCTAAATTTAACCCTGTGCAACTGCTTGGGCAGTTTGGAGTAATGTGATTTTGGCTTCTCCAACCAAGAGTTGATCATCTGTTGAGCTTTGGTTGGCTCATTCTCATAATATGTCTGGGCCATGTCCATGTTCAGAGCACACACAGAAGGAAAATCCGGCATGTCAAAGGCTTGTGTAATAGAAAAAGGACTAAAATTGGCCAAGACTCTCCCTTCAGTGCTGACAACCCTTTGGGTGTCGAAGTCATATTGTCGGGCACACTCAAGTATCAATTCATAGCATTGGATTGCTGGAGGAAACCCTGCCACATGAACAAGTCCGGACCTCATCATTCCCTATCTTAGGACTGACAAATCCTTCTAAGTTGTCCTCTCCTTGAACTCCTCGTACCTCTAGGCTCCCACATTGGTGTCAGACACCTCGGACCACACAGAAGATATCTTTCTTTTTGGCAACTGACTCTTGGTGTCCAATCTTAACCTTTTTGCTTCTGAGATGGAGGACCCCTCCGTGTCACCCTTAGGTTTTCCTGCAGTGGCCTTGCTTGAATCAGCCTGCACTCACAAAAGATCATCATAAGTACCCAATTACCATGCATATTCTGACCAAAGGATTAGCACAAAATCATATAAGGAAATTAAAATTTATCACAAATTGCCAATCCTTGAAAATCCAGAAAAATAAAAGAATCCGGGAAAACAGTGTAAACCGGGAAAATCCAGTCGGGGCGAAATTTCAAAGAAATCCGACCCAAACGGATTCCTGCTGCCAAGACATCATTAGTCAAATAAATCATTAGTATGGACCAAAAATTGTGAGATAATCATGAAATCCATCCATTAGCAACAAGAAATCAACATTTAGCACTTACTTCATAAATCCTATCTTCAGAAAATTGAAAGAAATAAAATTAGACAGAAAAAACTAGAAAAATCCGGACAAGACGGATTTTTGCGGACAGTTCAAATACTCCAGAAATCATTACGCCCCACAGAATCAGCCGAAACCGGGAAAATCTGAGTGCGCAGGAATTCCGCGGACACCTCGGAAACCCGATGAACGACGACACGCGAACCATTAATCAAACGATCATGCAATCTTTTCTACCTAGATTCTAATGGTCTCAAAATCAACGCTAACCGATCAGGATTCAAAATGTAAAGGAATTTAAGCTCTCAAGGACCTCAAAATATCCAAACCTCATGGCAAAATAGCGATGCCCTAATTTTGATGAACAACCCCCCCGCCATGAAAACCAGGGTAAGCTCAAGGTTTAAAATACCATCTATGAAGATCAATCTAAAGTGCTTTGAGGTTTCCCAAGGCAGGGTTAAATTTAATACAAATGCAATATTGACAAATCATAATGAATTCATTATTCTGGGCCGAGCACCGAAAAAACCCTAACCTTGCACAATATGGCAAATTACGCACTAAGAAGGCAAACAATCTGACCTAGAATACCTTTCAAATGGATGCACCCATCATCCAATGGATAAATAAAAACTCACATGGCACGAGCGATGAGGTTTCATGAAAGATGGGTCAAATCCTATCCCGATAAGAAGGAAAACATGACTAAACATGGGCCGACCCGAAAAGACCACCAATCACCTCAGAAAAACCTCAATCATTGCATAAACAAATAGAAGGGACATTGACAACCTACCATGGAATAACCCAAATGAAACTCGAACTCGAAGAAGTGACCTCAAAGCAAACACGCCCAAGCAACGAAAATCTAGGCACCGACACCCAACAATCCACACGCAAGCGGTTCAAGATCAATCTTCAAAGCTCAAATGAAAACTCTTAATCGCCAGAACAGTAAGCAAGTGAATAGATAAAATCAAAATGATGCTTAAGAGGTTTTAAATCTGCCCATTTATGCGTCTGAGCAAAGGTACTGCAAGCATTAATGAGCGACAAGACGTGTCTGAAAAAAATCTGGAAACCCAAGCCCAAGATGGAATTTCGGAAAATCCAGATGAACACGAATTCCGCAGAAATAGCAAGAACTGGGATTTTAATGAAGTTCAGGAATTTAGCACAGTCTGGGAAAATTTTCCAGAACCAGAAAATCCTGGAGTTAGGCAGAAACCCAGATTTAGAAAATTCAGCGATGACCAGACAATGAACCAGGGCCCGGGAAAATCCGCCAGAGCTGGAAAATCCCGGATTCAGGTTAAAACCCAGATTTTCACTGAAAGCCAATTTTAACCAATTCAAGCCTCAAGGAGGGATCAAATCCAGCAAGACCAACATGTCAAGACCTTAAAAAGGTAAATCCAATAAAACCAATGGTCAAAAGACATCCGAAAAGAGGGTCCCTACTCCAAGTGGGGCATGTGTGCAAAACTGCACAACAAATGGCGACTTTGCTGGCATTTCGATGACAAACTAGAATCAAGAACCCAAAACTCATGGTTTCAACTCACCTAACCTGCCACCACCCATGGTAAAACAAAGAAGCCCCCCTAGTCATTCAAACTCTCCTACACTAGGGCCAAAGTGTGTGCATATGCATTCATTATCCCCCTTTAGTTGCAATAAGAACCAAACTTGGTATGAACAAGCTACATAAAGATTCATACTCTAAAAGTAACCTAGATAGAGCCTCGCTGCCAGTCAGGTGTCTATAGCCCCGATGAGGTTATTGTTGTGATTCTCCTGAACATAGCTCTACTGCCAAACAGGTGTCTATAGCCCCGGTAGAGACATCCAGATCCCCCTGATAAGCTGAAGTTAAACCTTTCAATTTTCAATATGCATTTCCCATTTTTTTTTATACTGCTTATCTTTTCATTTTTCGCTTCAACCTGTGAATAGTGAAGTTCACACTCAGGGATGAGAACCATAGTGGCACTAGAGTAGAAAAAGGATTTTTCACTTGTTCAAACTTCATAAGGACCTTTTGCAACTTTAGGTATCTTTAATTTAAATTATGAGACCCTAATGTATTCCTATTCAAACTGACTAGAAAACCCTTTGCCTCAGCACAAGGATAAGTAACATTAGGCAGGGAATTCATACCATAATGCCCTGGAAGGATGATTAGAGTTTGTAAAAGAAATACCAAGAACATCAGACCTACTTTGTCACCACTGTCATACAAATGCAACCCGAGATCCCCAAAAGAGAAGGAACCAAGAGCAAGAGCAACACAAACCAAAACAACAAACCAAAGAAAACCTACTCTAACCAAAGCAGGACAAGCAGAGCAAAAAGGAAACCTACTCTAACCCAACAAAACAATAGAAAGCAACCTAAACTAACTATATACAAAGCAGGGAGCTGAAAATAGCTCAGGACTAGAAATAATGCTTCAAATACTGCCCATTGACAAGCAGTGGAATATCTTCTCCCGTGAGAGTCTTCAAACGGAAGGCATTATCTCCAAGTATTTCAGCAATCTGATATGAGCCAAGCCACAATTTATCGAATTTCCCATGGTCCCCTTTTCGATCATGAGGTTTATCCCAGTATAGGACCAGGTCAGAAATCCTAAAGGCTTTAATCTTTGCCCTCCTGTCAAACCACCTCTTAACTACCCCTTGATGTTTGGAAAAATTCTCAAGGGCATTATCTCGTTTCTCCTCAAGGTGCAATAGTTCTGTTAACCTGGCCTCCCTTCTGTCCCCTTCATCATAAAACTCATTTATAAACTGTAAAGTTGGGATCTTGAGTTGAATAGGGAATACTGGTTCTAGACCATATACTAATTGGTAGGGAGATGTTCCAATGGATGACTTAAGTCTTGTACGATCTGCCCAAAGGGCAAACCAAAGCTGGGTATGCCAGTCCTTAGGGTTCCTCTCTAACAGCTTACGGATGACAGTCGATAAGTTCTTATTAGAGGACTCTACTAACCCATTACCCTAAGGATAATAATTGGATGCAAACTTCACAATAATTCCATGCTCAAAGGCCCAATTTGAAAATTTTAAAGACGCAAAAGCAGGAACGTTATCACTTACAACAGCAATAGGACATCTAAATCGATTAAGAATAGCAGATTCTAAGAAATCAATCACTACCTCAGATGTACATTGCCTACAAGGAAAAGCTTCAGTCCATCTTGTGAAATAATCAGTGATAGTGAGAATGTACCTGTGTCCTGCAAAAGATGGTGGGTTGATGGGACCTATGAAATCCATACCCCACTCAGCAAAAGGCCTTACCTTAGTGACCGGTTGGAGCGGAAGCGCTGCATACCTTTCCCTTGTTGCTGCAGTCTGGCACATGTGGCAGGTCCTGACGTGATGGTGAACATCTTTGAACAATGTGGGCCAGTAGTAACCTGACCTCAAAATCTGATTTGCAGTGGCAATCGCAGAACCATGGCCAGTGCCATACTTTTTGTGAAATTCGTTTATCACCCTTTCAGCTTCCTATTTCTCAAGACACCTCAAATAAATGCCTTCATGATTTTTCTTGTACATGACAGCTCCCTTCAACATGAAACCATCACTCTTTAATCGTAGGGCTCTCCTCTGAACAAGATTAAGATGACCTGGAGATTGTTGGTTCAACAAATAATAAACTATGTCATCATACTAGCCATCTAGGGAAACCTCCTCAATGTTATAATTCTGAACAGTCAATTCAGGGCCTATTTCAGCCATGGTCTGAGTGAGTCCCTATCCTCTTACCAACTTCATGGGCTATATCTCAATATCATACTCTTGTAGCATTGTCACCCACTTAGCTCTACGCTCTCCTAGCTCATTTTGCGTCAGAAGTAACTTGACTGTGGGGTCTGGGACAATTGCATAAACCTTATTCCTAAGGATATAATGTCTAAATTTTTTCACTACCCTAACCAAAGTGTATGCCTTCTTTTCTACACTTGGGTATCTCAACTCAACATTTTTTAATAGGGCACTTATAAAAGCAATGGGATGCTCATTTCCCTCATCCGACTTCTGAGTTAGCATTCCTGCGCATGAATGGTCTGAAGCAAATGAATATATGTGAAAAGACTTGTTGTAGTTAGGACTTACCAATACTAGAGCATCAGTGATGGCTCTTTTGATTTCTACAAAGGCTTCCTTCGCTTCTTTAGTCCATTCGACCTTGGCCTCCTGCTTCAACATTACATTCAGTGGCTTAACAATTTCAGCAAATCCAGTAATGAATTTTCTGACAAAGTTGATCTTGCCAAAGAAAGATTTCATTTCATTTTTGCTAGCAGGAGGCTGAATCTTCAGTATAGCCTCCACTCTTCCTGGATCGATAGCAATTCCTTTTTCTGATATCACATGTCCTAGCAACTTTCCCTCTGTTACTCCAAAAATACACTTTTTAGGATTCAAGGATATGCCAAATTCTCTGCACCTTTGAAACACTTTGTGTAGATCCGAGATGTGATCCCCTCTATTTTTTGAGAACACTATCAGATCATCCATATAAATGATGATGCATTTGCCTATGATATCCTTAAAAGCAATATCCATGGCCCTTTGAAATGTAGCCCCTACATTAATGAGTCCAAATGGCATCCTTCTGTAGGAAAAGGTACCCCGTTTGGTTGTGAAAGCAGTTTTGTGCCTGTCCTCATATTGAACCATCACTTGATTGTACCCTGAGTAACCGTTCAGAAAGGACATCATCTGAGATCCATCAACCACTTGAAGCACTTCATCCAGTGAAGGGACTAGATAGTTATCATTTTCTAATGATCTATTCAAATTCTTGAAATCGACACAAAGTCTAATTCCTCCATTCTTTTTTCTCACTGGAACCAGGTTTTCCACCCATGTTGAATGTCTGACAGGAAATATGATTCTGGCGGATAGTAACTTCTAGACTTCTTTCTGTATGACTGGTTCCAATAATGCATTAATTGATCTCTGCCTTTGCCTAAAGGGCTTGGCATCTGGCTTCAAAGGGATAGTATGAGTTATGATTGAGGTATCATAAGTTTTCAAGTCCTCATAACTCAAGGCTACTATATCAGGAAAGCTACGCAATGCTGCAATTATTCCTTGTCTTTCTTCTAGAGTGCATACTTTGCCAATAAAAAATTTCTTGGCATTATCTTCAGTTCCCATATTGTAAGTATCACACTGTCCATTGATAGACTCCTTCTTTGATTCTTGTTCCTGATCCTTGATCTTATCCATATCAAAAAATTCTCTCCAACTGTACCATTCCCCTTGGAATAGTATTTGATTTTAGGTTCATAACTCCTTCTAAATCCAGTTCTGCTTCCTAAAGCTTTGTCTCATCAATGATTTGAGAAGCAAAGACGTCTGTATTTGTGATAAAATCTAGAATATGTTGTCATCCTCGAACACCTAGAAGTTAGTAACATTATCTGGAACCGATGGCACAGGAGTCAATTCTACAGTGAATTTCTTCAAACCTAACAAAGATAAAGACTGCAGGGTGCTTACTGCTTGAGCCAGAGAATCAGCTGTTTGATTCTTCCACTGTGGTATTAACTGAATGTTGAAGGCATCAAATCCTTCAATGAGGTCCCACACTCTATGCCTATAATTAGTCATTCTTCTATCATGGCATGAATACTGTTTTCTTACTTGCTTAACTACTAACTCAGAATCACCAAAGACTTGCAGAATCTTAACCTTTTTCTTAAGTGCCATAAGAAGTCCATGAATTAACGCCTCATATTCTGCTACATTATTAGTACAGTGAAATTGAAGCCTGTGGGCTGTAAAGAAATTCTTACCTTTTGGACTGATCAGTTCAAACCCTGCCCCAGCTCCATGTTTAGATTTGGATCCATCAAATCTAAGTGTCCAACACTCAGCAGCTATAATCTTCTTCACTACATCCTTTGGCTTAATATCGCTGGATGGTTTTTCAGATGACACGAACTTCTTTTCTTGGTAGTCTGTCTGGGGATCTTGTATATCTGCTTGAACTACCAGGGTTGGATTCATGCATTTCTGTACTTGTTCTACTATTGTTTGGCATAAACAACACTCCAACTCTGAATGGGAAGTATAATGAACTCTACACCAATTAGGTAAGAGTAATTCTTCAAAGCTTGTCCTTCTTCCTAGGTGAACTTGATTTTCAACACATTGCTTGATGAATTCCTAAAAACTTTCTAATAGGCTGATCTGATTATCTTCAGTTTCCTCTTCTTCCTCCACCGATTTTGTCAAAACAGTAACAAGGATGGATCCTATTTCTGCATCGATAAGCATCGTGTGTAGCATCAATGCCTCCTCTGAATCTGAATCCTCATACTGTGTCAACAACATATAATTTCTCATGCCAACTTCCGATATCAGAACTTCTGTTGAAGTCTTTTGGTATTCTGTGATCATGTATTTCATTCTTGGCTCTCTCTCAATTCTGATCTGATTGGGCACTCCTTTCCAGGGAATCCACATGTGAGAATGATCAGTAGACACATATCCATTTAAAGCCTTAGTAAAATCTCTTCCTAGAATTAAACCATACGCATCAAGGATATCAGCTACCTGAATATTGATAACCTATTAAATTCTTGGGTCTGAAGCTATCTGCATGTGGATCATATTTAACTCTCCCACCACATTTACTTTAGTTATATCTAATTGAGTCACCTTCTTTTGGGAATCAGCAGGTGTAATTCCTAAAGCTCTACAAACTCCAAATGGCATCACATTGGTGGAGGCACCAAAATCTAGTAAACAATTATGTAGATTCTTACCAAATATACACACAGAAATTAGAAATGGTGGGGTTTCAGTCTTCCCCTGAAACAAAGTGGGCTGAGTATCCACTTGAGCCACTTGAGTCTTGTCCTTTTCTTTTCCTTTATCTCCGGGGGGCAAGTTAGTATGATTTTGTGTCTTTCCAGGCTGAGAACTAGAAATCTTACTGACATCCTCCTTAGAAGATTTATTGAATGACACTGGATGTGCATCATAAGTACCTAAAACTGCCTTCCTAATGGGAGAGAACCTTAATAACTCAAATGCTAAAAGATTTACCTTTAATCTCTTGAACTCCTCAGCAACATACGAAGCCATCTGCTCCTCACTCATGTTAGTTGATACTTCCCTGGGAGGTTCCTCCACCTTGTCTCTGCTTACTTGAACAACCTTTTCCTTCTGTAGGTCAGTTTGAGCTTGTCTTTCCTTCAAAAGGTACTACCTGGATACATGTGGGAAAGATGGATTATTACTAGCATTAGGATATGGGAGAGTACTGAAGTTGTTAGGAGGAATGGAAGTTGTGAAAGGTCCCCCAGCCTGTGGGCGCCTATGAGGCATATCTCTCAGACCTTGCCTCTGAAACATCTGTACCTCTTCAACATAATTTTCTTCCTGATCAAGGGGACCATTATCATTCACTGCTTCTTCATTGAATAACTGAGCCACTTCATCCCCATTACAAATTTGATCTATTTTCCCTTCCTGAAACTCATATTCCTCCTCTGGTACATTTTCCTTACTTGTTGGGAAGGGAGCATGATTTAATACCAGCATAGGAGAATCATAAGGGCTTGAGGGAACAATCTACTGCCCATTTGCGTTATTCTCCACCTCATACTGGAAAATGGAGGCTACAGTTTGGAACTCTGGACATTCCAATTCTGAATTCTGACTTGTCTTATGAAGCCTACACCACCCTGATAAGGCTGCTTTAGCCAAGTATACACCACTGGGAGGCTTATCCTGACTGACTGGCTGATATGCAGATTGATTGACCACTTGATTAGCTGGTTGATCCAATGGGGTGGGGATTCCTCCATTATTAGGTCTTGTATTCCAAGTTCTACTTTGTCCTTGTGATTGCCTCTTATCAAATCCAGATCCACTACCTTGGCCTCTATCGAAATTATGTCTCCTATCATTATTGTAGCCTCTGTCATTGTTGTAACCCCTATCCTGATTATATCCCCTGTCATTATGGAATCCTCTCTCATTACGTTGTCCTCTGTCAAAATTTTGCCCTTGTGGAAACTCTCTATTCTGATTGGACTGCATACTCTTCTGGGTAGCTTGTAGTTGACTATTTTGATTCCTTAGGTAGGTCACCTCTAGATTCAACTTTTTTATCTGTTCAGCCATTTCATCAATTCTCTCCCTATTTAGATCTACATAAGGGGGTCGGCTTGGGTTACTCTGAGGAGGGACAAGCATTGTAGCAGATCCCATAGACTGATGTAATACTTCCAAATTTTGCAGATAAGCAGGGAAACTATTTGGCTGTGGCTAATACATAGGCTGATTAACCTGTTGTTGGGGAAAATTCATCATTGGAGATACTTGGCTCATGGGAAGACCAAGATGTGGCACCAAAGGTAATTGAGGTACTGGATTCATGATCGAAGTGTGATTGGTAAGTGCCTGATTTACTACCTGAACCTGATGGGGATGTGCAGCTGGTCCTAAAGAAGGAAACGGTCCAATCACATGTTGTCTCAGATCTGTGCTAAGCTTAACTGCTTCTGTATAGGCATCAGTTAGGTTAGCTGGAGGGTTGGGTCTCCACTTCAGAAAGGTTGTTGTAAGGTTGTCCAATGCTTCATAATAGACTCTCAGGGCTATATTGTCGTCCAAAACATAAGGATCTTGAAGTCTGGTATATGCATGGTGAAACCTATTATTGAAACTGGATATTGGTTCATTGACTTCTCTTTTGACCCTAGTGAATTGTAGGTATAATTCATTGGCATTGATAGGTATTCTAAACTTTTGTAAAAAGGCAGTTTCAAGATCATTCCAATTAAGAATTGAGCCAGAAGGGAGGTGATTGTACCAGTAAAAATCCTCTTCTCCTAGTGAATAAGGGAACAACCTACAGGCAACATCCTCATGGACAATCCCTCTATCTTTGAGACAGGTTTGGAAGATCCTTATATGCTCTTTCGCAGTCCTGTTTGGGTCATTAACATGAAACTTTGAACAAAAGTGTTCAAGGTTTTTGGGCATCACATTGTAAGCATTGAAAGACAAAGGGGATGGATTCTTAGCTAGGAAAGCCATTGGTAAAAGTGGGGGAGGTGGTTGTGGTTGGTTAATGAGAGGCTGGGGTTGTTGAACGGGAACTACTTCAGGGATGGGTATGGCTTCAACTTCTGGATGTGAAGATATAGATGATGCTAGTGAAGGGATGGGTGATGATGATTCTCCCCTTTCTCGAATCCTTCTTGACCTAGTGGGGAACTGTAATTCCTGTAAATATTCCTCTCCTATGGTAGATCTGGTATTTCTCCTATATCTCTCTGGAGAGATGGCGTTCAAGAAACGATCCAGTGTGCTCATTCAGGCCCCCCTTCTAGTGCCAATCTATTGATGGTGGTTTTTAGCAATTTATTGTTGAAGATTATCTTTCAAGAGAGATAGAATATCATTTTCTGTCTGAGTTGTTGTTGTGTAGAAAACACCATCAACAATTCCTAATGATCATATTTGTTCCTCTCCTAATATCTCTCCTATTGGTGATGATGATATTTTGGTAGAACCAATTCATGATATTTTTGAGAATCCTAGTTGTTTCTCTCCTCTTACCTCTCTTAGTGGACATGAAATTGATAAACAAGACACTACAACCATAGGTAATCATGACAACAACATTTTTTCTTCTTCTAGTATCTCTCCTAGTTGTGAAGTAGATACTTTGATGTTAGACAACACAATCGATAAAGGCCATGAATATCTGAATTTCCCCCCTTCACCTAGGGAAACCCCTCTTGAAAAAAATATTACATCATTGATCATTCCCATACTTGCAATGAAGTCCTTTTAGATGAACCAACCTATGAATATCAAAAACATTTGGCTTGTTGTTCTCCTAAAAACTCTCCTCCTAGGGAGAATCTCATGGTGCAAAAACATATGAACATTTCCACATATCCTTCAAACACTAAACCTTCCCTAGGTAAAGATAATAAAGTGACATTTGAATCCCCTTCACCAACACATGATTCCAATAAAGACAAAATTATTGAGGTTATGATGACACAAGTGGGATACCCTTTAATTAGTGAGCCTCCTAAGTCACCTTCCATTAGTGAATCACACAAAAAATTCTGAGATGTCTTGAAATCCATGATGCAATCTACTCATAACAATGTTTTGCAACCACTAAGTTGTAACTTAGTGACTCAAACATCTAGGGGACCACAAAACACTCCTACACCATTACCTTTTCCTCAAAAACCACCTAGTGGTGAAGACCTTAAAAAGACTCCTGCTAATATATTTGCATGGGAACTCATTCAACTCTCAACGATAGTGAAACTTCTCTTTGAAAAAATGTTGCAAATATAGAAGGAAGAGATCCAATCTTACATAAAATAAAATCATGTAACATCCTCCTCTCGTCCCATGCAAGCCACCCAAGTAAAAAATCACATTCCCTAAACATGAATTACCCTCACTTGAGATTCAAAACAAAAATGATCCCTTGATGATAAAGGTGATCATTAACAAAACTTTAATTAGGAACACTCTCATTGAAAATGGATCAAAAATTAATGTTTATAGCATGGATCTCCTACACAAACTTGGCATGGAAAAAACACTCATACAACTTAATGATGTTCATATTCGTGGCCTTGACAATGTTCATAGGCAACCACTAGGGATGATCACATTACCTATTGAGGTCGCACCTGTCGTGTTGCCTACCTCTATCTATATCATGCAAGGACCCCTTCCATACAATCTTCTCCTAGGGAGACCGTGGATTCATGCTATGAAAGGATTCCCTTCTACCCTTCACTGTATCATGAACTTTGAATAAAATAACAAGATATACACAATTGATATAGATGAGTGAAGCTATGTGTCAACTAATCACAACACTTCCCACTCCCCTCATCCTTTCATGCCAAGGTCAAAACTTGAACCTATACAAGTTGGTCTTAACTCTTTACCTACAACAAAATTCTTTCATGATAATTGGGGGTCGTTATATTCTACACCTCCTTTCCATAACATTTCTAAAATCTCACCCTCATTTTCCAAAGATTCATATACAAACGATTCATTTTCAGACACAAGTTCTAGAGTAGTGATTGGAGTTTCACACCTACCTTTAAGGGAGGGTGCACAATATCCCAATCTCAACCCAAACAACCTTGTGTTCCATTCGCTCAACTTAGTTCTACCAAATCACCCCATGGTGGTGATGAGGGAAATATAACTCCCATCCCTCATGAAGTAACAACACATAACATTAACACAAATTTTTTTCCTTGTAAAACATCTAATCCTCCTCACAAACACACACCCCCTTCATCTAACTTGGAAGATTCTTATAGTATCAGTTACAACCTTCCTCCTACAAATAGATGCAATGAACACAGGAAAAAATCTAGCATATCATACTTATCTCTACTTTCATCAAAGAATTTGCACAACAATAACATTCAACCTCTCAAGGAGTGTGGTGTTCTTCCTTGTGTGGAAACACCTAGTTCCTCTACCCGATACTTCCTTTCAGCCATTCCTAGCTCACCTTTGTCCTACATGGGGGGCAAGGGGTTTGAAAGCCTTGTCCTCATATGACACTTATCGTTGCCTCCTTTGGCTAGTCACTAACCTTTCATGAATGTATAAGAGCAAGCTTGGTACATGGACGATATGCCTTAAGTTGGCTTGCCTGTGACATACTACACTTATTCATGACGTAGATTATCGAAAGCATATGACTTGGCATAGGGCTTTTCGAGTAAGCTCTCATGTCTTCTTCTTTCTCTTATACTTTAAATCACTTTCTCACAATACTTGTGTTCACAACTGCTTTAAAGTGGGGGGCATACATCACCACTCACATTTCATTGTGAGATTTATTTCTTCTTGTGATGCGTCCTATTCTTGGTAGAGACATTGGGCTTGGTTCCCTCCAAAAGCATGATACTTTTTTTGACTTATCCTCTCTTGGAGACACTAAGCATGATGTTCCCTAAGATGAGACCTCACATGAACTGAGCAAAGTCCCTTTGAAAAAATATTACACTGTTTTGCATTAACAATGCCTATGAGTGTCAAGCATACGAGGTTTTTCTTACTTCATAGAGCTCAAATGACATCATCTTCATTGTGGCACCTTATTAAAGTTATCAGGAGGTATAAATTTGGTATGGTTGAGTGGGAATCCCATTCAGAGGTACGACTTTCCCCATAGCCACCTATGTGTTTTGTGAGTGCATACCAACTAGCGTATGTTTCTCACCTTTTGGGCTTTCTCATCTATCGGATAGCCAAGATTTTCATCGCCCCAAAGTGAGTATACATTTTGGAAAAATAGCCTAGATCTTATCCACAACTAGTTGGACAAACAATTGAAGCTTGATCCACCTTTTCATTTTCATCTTTCTCTTCTTCCTAGTTCTCTCCATTGCATGATTTTGTATCTTGATGGTTTGACTTAGGATCTTCGATCCTGGGGGCTTGATTTCCTTCTTGCTCTTTTTCATTCTTTGTCATATGCATCTATACACTTGGATCTCACTTGAATGTCTACTTTAGTGTGAGTTTGAAGCAAGTTCATCCTCTCACTAAAGTGAGGGGTAAATGTATCATAGAAAAAAGGACCTCTTGCTTGACATGGGAATAATTCATGATAAATTAGACTTAATGAGGTCTTGATTTAGTGTTGTGAGGTGTTTTTCACATCCACACTAGGTCTTGGACCCTTTAAAATGCATTTATTAACATCTTATAAAGGTTTTGTAAAGTCTTGTAATGGAATTTCATGATTTTCTAGACTTAATGAACCTATTTTCCCTCAATTCAACATTATAAAATTTACTTAAATCCATCTTCACATCAATCTAAAAGGTTTTTTTGAATTAAACTTAATGTTAAACTAGTGTTGTAATGTGTCTTGCACATTCACATTGGTTCTTGTGCATTCCTACACTATGTGGACCTTATTTTAGTGTTGTAAAGTGTATTTAATCACATTTTCACATTGAATTCTATGTCCCAACCCCTAATTACTCTTCACATCATCATTAATAGACCCCTATTAACGCATATTGTGAATCTTGAGGCAATATTTGATGAAATACCCAAAAAATTTGCAATGGCCCCTGTGGGACCCATTCACCATCCATGGAAAATCAGTCCCATCCAGGTGGGACCCATTTTCCATGGGTGGTGAATGAGTCCCATTTGGCTCATTTTTTACCTTTTGTAGGAAAAAAGTGAAATTTAAGTTTATTATTTCTTCATGTCAGCCTGTGATGAGGTATTAATGGGTAAAATAGGTGAAATTCCTATAAATATAAGTCTCTTAACCCTAATTCACATCTCTTATCATTCATTCATCCACCAATCTTCCATCTCAAGTGAAGCAACTTAGGGTTTTATCATTTCAAGTCACCAAGACATCAATTTTTAGACATTCAAGGGAAGATTCTCCATGTTTTGTTGCAGAATTTCAAGATCAAACATCATGGAAAGGTAATCAACTCCATTATTGCATGTCTCATCTCATTCTTTCATCATTTTGGTTTAAATACCTAAAAGGGGTTTGACCAAGGCAAACCCCCATGCCCTAACATTCAACATTCCTCTCTCTTGCCTTGTGTGTTTATAGATTTAGGTCTCTTGGAAGCTTGAAAATCATTAAGAATCAAGCTACAAGGTTTCTCAAGTATTCTCTTCATTCAACAAGTCAATATATTAAAAAAAACTCATTTTTCAAGTTCAGAAATCAAAGTTTCGAAAGTCGACACTTGTAGAGAATCAAAGTGTAGATCGAGAGCTCTAGATTCCACCTTTGAATAATTAGAAATTCAAAAGTGGACTCATTCACCATCGGTGGTGAATGAGTTCCACTTCTAGGTCAATTTTGAGTTTTCTACATTTTTAGATACCCTTTTGTCAGAAACAGGTTTCAACACAGTTTTGTAGAATTGGGACTAATTCACCCAGAATGGCGAATGAGTCCCACCAGGCCTGAAAACCAACATTGATGGAATTTCAAAAGTCATTTCCAGTGTCAATCAAGATCTTAGGTGCTCTTCTTCAATTTTTTCAGTTTTGTTATAGTTTACATTCATTTCTTAATATTTTTGAATTACACAATGTGTTTTCAAACATCACTTGTTTCTTAGGTTTTGCATTCATAATCAATCAATTTCTTATCTAATTTGTATTAAGATCATCCCATTTAGCCTTAATAACATCATACACATCTTATTTTGAGTGAACCACCTAGACTTTTGAGTGGGGTTTATCTCTTTCCTTTTAGGTGAAACATCCTAAGAGTGCAAGAGTAGCCTATAAATCCTACCGAAAAATCTACAATTTAGGTATCCCTCCATTTTCTATGATAATGCTCCCCTTTTCTTCTTTGCGATCCCATATAGTCGAGGTTTCTCCTTTTGTCACCCTATTTGGTCTCCCTCTAGGTGCTTCCATTATCGCACAAAGCATTGACACCCCGCAAATTCTCCAAGGTCATTTCGATGCAACCAAGTAGGCTTGATAGGCTAGAAAACATAAACTACAAATAAAATTCGCAACACATCCAATTACTAAGAAGATTGAGGCTTTCTTCAATGAGGAGAAAAATTGTTTGTTGATTGCTACCATGTAGCCGCTTGTATCCAAGGTCGAAGGAGAAATGCGGATGGAATATTATGACATCAGAGCCATGGGTTTGGATTTAAATGAAACTCACCCACACAACAAGGTGGTTCTAGCTAAGGCCACCCAAAAAGTGGTATACACTGATTATGAGAGGCTGGATAAGAGATTAAAGAAGCGTGAGGCAGAGTTGATAGATGTAAGAGATATAGTGAACATGTTGTAGACAAAAATCAAGGCCAAAGATGTTGAGATGGAACACATAAGAAAAATATAGGAAGAGAAAGGAGAATCAATTAAGTTACTCGAGGAGGCCGAAAATGAATAGATTTAGTTGTATGTTGAGATTGAAAGGTTAAGAGTTGAGCTTATTGCTGAGCACTAGACAAACATAGAGTATCGATGTACTCAAGAAAACATACATAAAGATTTGGATAGCATCCAATCTCATGCTTCCAACAATCTGCAAAAGGCCCAAGTAGAAACAGAAAGGGAAACATAGAGAAACAAGAGATCGAGTCTACTCTATAGGCTTGTGACCAAGAGGTTGAAAGGTTGAACTTTGAATTAACAAATGCCCTCCAAGATAAGAATTAGATGGAGGAGAATATAAGAGCAAGAGAGGCTCAGTTCCATCAAAGTTAGCTATTGTACAAGGATATGGGATCCTCCCATTATTGAAAAGGTTGATATCTACCCACCGAGAAAGGATCATAATCGTAGTTGCTATTCTTAGGCCATTCCTATAGTTTTTAAGGGATGCTCAAAAATTAAACAAAAAGGTTGGCCTAGTGGCCAACCAAATTCTATAGACATGCTCCCTGAGCTACGGAATCAAAAAATCTTATTTTCAAATTGTGCAAGGCCACTAATGAGGCTCTAAGAAGCGCAAGGATTCTAGATCAAAGGGTCACCTCAAGAAAATCAAGTGAATTCATCAACTTCCACAAAGTCATGAAAAAGAGAAAGGAACTCCAAGTATTGTTAAAAAAAATGGTCAATGAAATCAAAAAGTATTTCAATGTTCTCCTTAATTAACCTCAGTTTTCCTTCCCTTTCTTCACTAAATGGAGAGGTGTTATTGGTTGAGCAGATCACAGATGCAATTAGACATAAGGTCTAGAGTTCTACAGAACTCCCAAGTTTAAGCTCGATGGCCACCATTGATGAAATCGAGAAGGATATTTTCCTCTTTCTCATCTCTATTACCACCTTGGGGTTGTTTCATGAAGATGGGGAGCCATTTCTCTTAAAGAATTTTTTGAGTTAGATCAAGCATATGAGATCCTTCGCACTCTCTTCCGGCCCACTGATTTAGACTAGGAGGTACAACATTATTCCTTCCTCAAACTCCAACAATTTTTAGAGCTCTAGGTTTGTGCCTCGGCAGGTGAAGGCCCCCTATGAGTCGCCAAAATTGAAAGGAAAATTTTCCCTTAATCTTCTTTTGGTTTTTGACTCATATTTTTTGGCTTTGGGATGAATTTGTGCTTAAAGAAAAAGGTTCTTCTAAAAGGTTCATAATACTCCATGTGGTGGTTGTGCGACTTTTGTTTATCATCTTTCTTTTGGGAGCAAGCTGAGGCATGTGTCAACTCGATGGGAATTTTCTCTAAAGCTATTTTCAATAATATGAGATTCCCTGCTTGTTCGACACGTCATCTCTATGCTTTGGGAAACTTACGATTTTAAGAAGTGATCTCTTTGAATGGAGTTTGTTAGAACATGATATGTCTTTCTTTCTTTTGGGTTGGAACCTTCGAGTCGGTGCCATCAATCTATGTGATTGGTTGATCATAATTTGCTAAGTTGTTTTCTAGGATCCAATTGTTTTCAGATTGCAATCTTTGCTAAAATATCTAAAGGACATTAATGAGGTAGTTGGGAATTAATGAGTAAGGATTTCTGCAATCTAATCAAGATCTACAATGGGATTGTGAGCTATTGGATGCAAGCATCTTGCAGTATTTGCTTCTGGAATATTAGCATCATTTTTCTCTTTTTGCAACTATAAAGAGGAGGCAACAACATATGCAAATAAGCTTTTCAAAATTTATTTTTGGTTTTCCTTATTTTTAGAGATAATTTCAGAAGTTGAAAGCTTATAGAACACTGCTATTCTTTGGCATATTATATTGATTTAACTCAAACTATCATCAGTTTAGAAGAAATCTTTAAAACTATGCATGTTATGGCCTTTGTCAAGTTCCTTCTTTATGTTTTTGTTCATGATAAAAACAATGTGTTTAGCTTAATTTGATAGATCGAGTAGTATATTTTCATGTTGTAGACTTCTATGATCTAATGATAGCTTTTGGAAATTGGATTATGTCTATTGAACTTCTCCATTTTCTTTAAGGGTTGTTGTTTTTCCATATTATGTTGTAAAAAGAGAAAGGGTTTCTACTATTTCCTGATATTTCTGTTAACTTTTGGAGCTTTTTTATGCTTGATCAGACCTTAATGAGTGCTTCTTGTGGGGAGATTTGAAATACTACATTGTTTTTTTACTTAGCCTTTGTTGCTCATTCTCTTCCCAACAATGAAGGGTTGTGGCATTTTGTGTCTATTATATCATTCATAGGAAAATAATTGAAGTTTGAAATGTTGTAAAAGCTCTGGCGCATCACCATTTTCATGTTTTATATTTACATTTCCTTCTACCCTTTCTCCTGACTCAAAGAAGAGCCAAATTTCTATTAAACCTTAGAGGTATTCAGTGAGGCTAAAATTGGTCCCCCACTCACTAAATTTCCCATAAGGCTTTCGGAGAGGAGCAAGCTTTGATGATCAACAACAAACTAGTTGCAATGAATTGGATGAAATAAGAGATCTATAAACTAAAATAGAAAGACAATAACAACAAATAGAAACTCAAAAATTAAACTGTAAATGCCAAAAAATGTAGTGTAGAATATGCAAAGGGATTGATTTTCCTAGGGTGGCAAATGAGTCCCAGTGATGATTTTTTTGAAAATTTTCATTTTTTTTGGATTAGATTTTATGCTTTTTATGTTTATTGATCTATGCCTGAGATGCAAATGTAGAATTTGAATGATTTTCAATGAAATCGGATGCAAAAATGCAAGCTAAATGATCTTTCACTAATGCAAAATTTGAAACCCTAGAATGAAAATTAACCAATGAAAATCCTAATGCAATGTTAATGGAAGCCAAATCTAGGATAAAAATGCACTGCAAATCAAAATTATGATGTTCAGAATGCAAATTCACCAAAATAAAAGGTGGAAAATTTAGGGAGCCTTTTCACCTTTAGGGTTAAGGACAAAAAGGGGAAACTTTCACTAACTTTCACTCAAGAACAAACCCTTGAGATCTCAATGCAAAATAGAAATAGATTTTGCAAGAGGGTTGTCCTAGGGGCTGAAGATGTTCTAATGAGGAGTTCACCATGAAGTCTAAACTTGGAAAATAAAATGAAATGCAAGATGAAATGTAAAACCCTAGTTCAATGCAAACTAACACAAAATGATCTAGAAAAGTAAATGAAATGCAATAGAAAACTGTAAAATAGAAAGTGTGCACCTAGGAATCTGAAGAAGACGGAATGGAGATTCTGAACAATGAAAAACTTGCTATCAAGGCTAACTAAGACCCATTCTCCAAGCTAGATGAATCAGTCCATTTTTTGGGAAAATGCACATAGGAATATGAATCTACCAAAAGGGTGTTTAGGTCTGAAAAATCCTAAAAAAATACTGGAATTGGGACTCATTCACCAAAAGTAGCGAATCAGTCTAGTTGGGATTTTCTGAAGCTTTCAAAAGTAATTATGTTCTTCACTATCTGCTCTGCTCTTCCTAACTGGTTTTTGGATCTGAATCTCTTATGTGCAACTTGTAGGTCTTCTCCAAGTATCTCCAAGGCTTGATGACAACTTTGATAACTTTAATTACTTGACAACTTTTCTCCAATATTGCTCCTTATGAAATATGCAACCCTAAACCTACAAAACACATGTAAAGGAGAGGGGAAAATTTTGTTGGGTTAGTGAATAGGGGTTATCCTTGGCCAAACCCCTTGTTGGTGATTAAACCTTGAAATGAAAGCAAATATGAATTGAGAATGATGAATCAACAAATAGCAATGTTGCAACTCACCAATCCCTAGCAATAAGGTGCTGCAAATATGCTCTAAATGGTTGTAATGGGTGTGGTTCTTGAATCTTCCTTGAATGATGTTAATATTTCTTGGAACACTTGCTTGAATCATAAAACCTACATCACAAGTTTTAGCACAATAACAAACATGACATATGAAATCCTTGATATGATGATTGGCACTTGAAGACTACTATAAAATGCTTGATAATCTACCCTTAAAAGCTCTTGAATCCTCTTGTGAATGCTCAAATGTTCTTGTGAACTCTCCTGAATGCTAGGTGTTGAATATGAGTGAAAGAACCTTGTATTTATACTCAATTATGCAAGAATTCCTGAAATTACAACACTACAAGCTGACATCAGATCTAGGAGAATAAAACCCTGCTAGAAATTTGAATTAATTTCAATTTTGGGCCACACGGAACTCATTCGCCAAGATGGCGAATGAGTCCCATATGGCATAATGTATGGGACCAAAAACCAAAAATACTTAGAAAGGTGTGAAAACCGGTTCAGGGCCAAAAGATCCAGGTGGGACCCATTTTCCCAAGGTGGCAAATGATTCCCAAATCACCAAATCTAGGTCACAAAAGCCAAGAACATCTGAATTATGATTAGATATTGATTGGTGTTAGGATTATCCTCGAAAAGATGTAATAAATGAGGCTTGTGCATGCAAAATAGGGCCAATTTAAGCATGAGAAAGCCCAATTATTAACAACAAGCCTAGAGGAATGTGAAAGTGTGTTTCAACACTTCAAACAAGGCAAGGTTAATATTGATTTTAATTAAAAATAGGTTTATTATGCTTAGTTATTTGATAAAACCCTACAAAAGTGTGAAAGTGAGTTACAACACTTTACAACACTCTAGGAAGGTGCCATTGAAATCCATTAGTTCACAAGGGCCCAAGACCTAATGTGAATGTTTCATCCACATTACAACACTAAATCAAGGCAACATTATTCCAAAATCCATAAGGAGGGCATAAACAAGTGTGAAAATGTAAAGGGATACATTTTTCTACACTACATCCTCTTAGTATTTATTAACCATTATATTTTTTAACCTTCAATAATTATCATTAAAATTATTATCATTATATTAATTATCATTTATTAGATCATAAAACATCATTATTATCAATTTATCAGTAATTATCATTATTATCATTTAATTAAATAACTATTTATTATTTAATTAATATGATTTAATTATCTATTTAATAAATTAAGAAAATTCATCACTTTATCCCCTCAAAAATCCTTCATGAAGTTAAGAACTTCCTCATTAAAAAATGAATTATTTAATAAATTAGCAATATTCAAAATTAGTAACTTTCTCATCAATATTAAATAAATTGAATAAACATTATAATCATCCTCTCATAGGTTAACTTCATCATTGAAATATAAAATTTCCTCACAAATTTTATTTAATTAATACACCTCCTTGAGCTAAATCCATTATCTATACTTTATTCACTCATAATCTTTGATCAAATTTGAACTATTCATCCAATCTTCAAAAATTTATAAATTCCTCCTTTTAATTATTTTCATCACATATATTCAATTCAATGTAACTTTATTTAATAATATAATGGTATTGTTATAATAATACTAAGAACATCCACATATCATTGAAGTATTAAATAAATCACTTCAATATGCTTAAACAAATGTTTGGAGAGTTGGAAAATATATATATATATATATATTTTTTATTATCATTTTTTCTAACCTTTCTATATTTACTATGTTATTTAAATAGCTTAAGAAGGCTACTTGCTAGATTTCTCCTCTATTAGGTTAGCTAAAACAATTTTTTATCGCATATCCAAAGGAAATCTTGGTAATTTAAGCTTTTGATGAATTACTAAGAATGAAGAAGAGAACATAGTTTCTACTTACCTAGGGCTATTGATTTTGAAACAAACATAAAAAATTGAATTAGCCATAGTTTTGAAGAATAAAGTTGGTGATTTCTCTTGAGAGTACAGCTACTCACGAGTGTAAGTAGACTAAAAAAATTTCATTGATTATTTTTCAAAATATAATTTTTTTACCTATAATAATAATGTTGATAAATGATACAATTTAGGTGCTCAAGGTTCAATATTAGAAATACATTCAAAGGTCATAAGATTATTAACATATTGACTAATCTAGGAATAAATTTTAATGGTTATAGGGCTTGGAAACTCTACTCCAATCTTCCTAAAAATATAAATATTTTAATTAATAATTATGCCCAAAACCACGAAGGTGGAGATCTTAAACTTGGTGCTAGGATTATTAGCTTTCCATAGGTTTTTGTCTAGTGTTATGTCATCCTTCATTTTTATAATAAATACTCTTATTTATTCCATGATTGTAGACTTGGATTATTATAGGCTAGAGCTTTTGTGTGGAGTTGGGATCTTTAGCTTGAAAGTATGTACTATATCAAGAGTTTATTGTTACATGGGAAATGCTCTCATTTTTGCATCTAGTGGTGCATTTTTGTGCCCTTATTTTTATCAAAGAGATTTTAGGATCATATTGTAATTTTAAACCTTTCTCTACCATAAAGATTTATTTTGATTATGATTTCCCTTGGTGCCCCTTGGTTAATAGTATGTGAGAAGAATGGGCCTAGGTGGATTTTATATTGTGTGAAATCCTTAAAAGCAATGAGAAACTTTGAAATAATTTTTCAATGGTAGGGATGATTGCTACTTAGAGAATATTATGGGCCATGACCCTACCCTTTAAGTACAATTCACCAAATATTGGAAAGGAAGACTTTTCTACCCTAGTTATTGGATTGGGGATGGAGGGGATTAAATTAAAATTGATTAGAAAGTATAAACATAAAATGATAATGAATAATTTCCTCTATCGAGAAGAGAAGGTGGAAAAGTTCCAAAATTCCTATAGAATGGTTGATCTTTTTAAATCATGGGACAATGTAAGAATTTATCTTATCAAACACTTCACCCTGAGACAAGGTTTGATTGATTATCTCCTACCATTTTGTTCTTTTAAATAATTTATAACACAGTTTTCTTGGTAGTTTTCTCCAATTTCTTCATATGTTCATACAATAGTTCATGATGGAAGTTCTTATTAATGAGGCCTACATTCACATTCATCAAGGTCTAATTTTTCGACTCTTCTCTTTCCACTCATACATTTCACTTGCTCCAATATGACTATGCCTACTAGTGTAAATATTATGGACAATTTGACTCCCTCCCCTACTGAGTTGATTAAGGGGTGAGTTCTACCACTTAAAGGAAATCCTTTTCTATTTCCCTTGACTACCCTAAATTTATGAATAATACCCTTACTAAGAGGATCAACACCTTGATTGTCCCCCATCAATCCCTTCACTTTACTTTCAAATCCAAGTCTTCATCCCTCATCTTATGTTCCAAAAATTCATCGTACTCCAATTAAATCTTATTAGACATTACATATATTATATGGAAGATAAATCAAAAAAATCTCTTCCAAAAGTCCCATGTATTATTTATAAAGATGAACTTGAAGTGTTAATGCCAAAAAAAATTAAGATTATCATTCCTATTTAGCAATAGACCACCCAATTTGAAACTCTTACCAACCCCCACCATGGATACCCACAAATTCATGTGAAATTTTCATTCCCAATGATTTCCTACTCTTATAGTCCCTACTATTGGTTGCACTAATACACATGTTGCTCTCAAGAGTAACTTGAAGAAAAGAAAACACTCCCCTTTGACTCCCATTCATATTGTAGAAAATTCTTCGTTTGGTTTGTCCTTTGATTTCTTGGAAGAAGTATCAACACTTAAAGGCGTGATCCTTGTTTTTTCTATATAAGACGGTCTCTAAGATCAAGGCTCCATTACTGGGTTCTAAAAGACAATATTGATAAGATAGATTCCAACATGACTAATATTATTAGCAATGAGGACAACGTTGTTACTTCTCTCCCTTCTATAATATCTTGCAATAAATAGTTTATCATAAGCTCTACCAACAATATGATGGTTTTCCATTCATAAATTGAAAAGATCAAGAAATAGATTTAGTCGTCCACACCTCGTAGAATCAACAAAGAAAAATATTCTAGATTAGTTACAAATACAAACATAAAAAATGGATACTACCTCCATTTTGGTGAAGATAAAATTAATGATGGATGAGCTAGAGGCTATTAGATATCTCAAGGAGCTCAATTCTATGCAAGGTGGCAATTAGTTTTCCTCTTTTCTTTGTTTTATGTGATTATTTTCTATTATCTTTGAGAATATGTAGATTCTATATCTTATAGAACTTTGTTTTGCTAGAATTTTGTTATTTTGTATTAGGTTGGGGGTCTTGTAATGCTCTTCTCATGTAATATAAAATATATTTTGAACATGATTATATTTAAACAATCAACCTTAAGAACAATGCTCAATTAATTATCTTAGAAAACATATCTAAAAAAATCCTCAATTATCTATTTAAAAAGACCATAATCTCAATTAAATAAATTGGTATTACTTAATGAAAAATTAAATGAATATTTTGTGATTAAAAAATCTGAATAGTAATCTATTTCGAAAAATGAAAAATAGTGTATTTTATTTAATCTTTTCAAAGGTTTATTCAATTGACATAATCAATAAGTGATGTTTCCAATCTATACCTCTATGTGAAATACAAGACCAATATAATTAAAATTGACAACTATTTATTTTATTTCACACTCCACAACCATTATTTTTAATAAAACTATACATACTTTTTATATGAAAAATGTACTACAAGATTTATCACAATTTTCTTTATTTACTTCATTAAATTTTGAAGGTTATTAAAAAAAAAACTTAAAATATAAAATTGCATTATCTAGGAGCGCCTTTGATCTTTTTGAAACTTAATTTATTTACCACTTACGTATGTGCCCATGTCACTCCCATATATGTATATTTATTCTTTTCGTCATCGCTCGTCATCTTGCAGCACGTTTTTCGTGGAAAGCGCAGTCAGAGTGACTCGTCGAATAACTGGTAAAACCAGTACAGAGAAGGCAATTTCGATGATGATGGAGGAAGCATAATCATGACGCAGTCATTGTCGCTTCCTCTCTTTAAATGTCCACAGAATTCCTCGGCCAGACATCAAAATTTCTAAATAACAAGAAGAACGCCTATAATATATCTCTGAGTGAGCAAAACTAGCAGACGCGATGCATAATCAAGCTGACGAAGCAGTGGAGACTGCGAACATGCTGGAAAGAATTTCCCAGTTTTTGCTTGGGGACGATGACTTGTTTTCACCTCCTTCTGTAAATACAACCACTGCCATTTCAGCGGAGGAGCAACAATTCTCTGCAATTCCAATACACGAAGAATGTTTCTCCCATTCCTCCCCGACTCTTCGCCCTTCGGATGCCGTTTCGCATTCTACAGTTTGCGGCCACAAGCATCTGTCAAATGACAGTAATAAGACATTGGAGGAAGCTGCGAACAACTGGTGGAAAGCAGCTAGTCCGTCAGTAGAAAAGAAAAATGGGGCAGAAGCAGTGACGTTGTATAAAGAGGGAGAGAAGCATTACAGAGGAGTGAAGCAAATTAAAGGGAGGGAAAAATTTGCTGCAGAGATAAGAAACCCTGATAAGAAAGGCTCCAGATTTTGGCTTGGCACTTTCAGTACGGCCGAAGCTGCTGCCGCGGCATATGACCGCGCGGCGTTTAAAATGCGCGGTAGCAGAGCTATTCTTAACTTTCCCCTCAATGTTGAGTCTGGATGTTACGTTGATTTGCATTCTGAATCTCCTGCTTCATTAAGCATGTCGAATAAAAGAAGCAGAATAAGCAAAG
Source organism: Sequoia sempervirens (assembly GCA_007258455.2). NCBI lineage: Eukaryota > Viridiplantae > Streptophyta > Pinopsida > Cupressales > Cupressaceae > Sequoia > Sequoia sempervirens. The sequence goes on from VDFB02270651.1 coordinate 198,810,307, forward strand.
ATGAAGGGGAACATTCCCAAAAACAAACATTTTTCAATTAAATGCTTTATAATTATTTACCAGTTATATTCATCTATAGTGATGATTGAAAATTGTATTCTTTCAATTATTGATAATAATAATACAAAGGGCTTGGAGAGCATTCAAAATCATTTCATATTTTGTGAAAAGAATCTTTATTATTAAAATATTACGATGAGAATAGAATATTGTAACCGATTTTAACATTATATAAAGTTGACCAAAACATGAAGTTTGGTTTCCGCAGGTTCAAAATAAAAATAACTAAGTGTTCGAAGAAAAGAGAGCAATGTTTTAATGATGACGTTGGATGATTACATATGTGAGCAAAGTGCCAACGCTTGTCCTAATATTAGGATTTTTTAATAGTTTTTATCTTTTATAATAGAATTTAATTTGTTTTATAATATTTCAATAATTTCAACTTTCTATTTTATAATATATTATTATATCAATTAAGTGGTTAAAACTTTAGTATAACAATAGAAACAAACAAAATATTGAATTTAATAGATCAATCACATTATATTATTTTTCTTTTGCTAAAATCAAAATTTTAACATTTTTCTAAAGATTAGCAATTCAAGTGAATATATCAATCATGGGTACTACAATAAGTATTTTCTCTTCTTGATTTATTTGAAGTATAATATAATAATAAAAATATAAGCTCATAAAAATAAGAATTAAAAGAGATATTAGTCAATTAGATTATTGGTAGTTTATCTTTTTAATATTATTGATTCTAAAATTTATATAGAGACTATGAAAATAATAAGTATTTATCTTACATAAAAAAATAATAAGATATAATAGATTTAGAGATATAATTGAACAATAGTATACTTGACAAAAGAAAGAAGTAAAAAAGAAACTATAAGTAACACTAAAGTGAAAGGAAGCATGCTACTTGTTTTATGCTTCCATTTTATAAATATCCTATTATAAAAGAATCTCCAAGTTCTATAACAATATTTGTTGATTAGTAAAAGACAACAATGCAAGTTTCTTTTAAGTGTGGTGAATGTAATAGGAAAGGGACAAATGGGTAGTAGATGTTATGTTGGGAAAGTGTTGCATAAAATAATTTATATTTTTTACCTGAATAATATTTTTTACAAGAGGTTGTATTTTATATTTTAAATATGTTAAACATTTAGTATTATAAAATCATGTACTACTTAGAGACATGTTGTTAGACAAATTATTGGAGGAAGAAAAGGGACCCCCATGTAGTTACTTGATCATTTATTATTTTTGTATCAGGTACATTGATTTTTTTCTTAAATGGTTATATAATGGTCGCAAAGATGGTCAAGAAGTGTCTAGTAGGTTTCCTCTTTTTATTTTTCTCTCTTATTAATAGGAGGCTCGGGATGAAGTCATTCATCACTTAGGATCATTCACTTGATCATCTTATAACTTTCTCATTGTGAGAGGAGCTCAAACTTTGGCTTAAATTCTTCGTTTAGGAGATCCTAAGGAGAATAGAGTGGGTCATTTAGCTCTCATTTGTTCTTTGGTTAATTTTATGGGAGAAATGTAATAATTTCTCACTACTAGAGATTAAGATCACATCTTGCATTATTTCATCAAAGGTTCAATATGTTGATCTTCATTTTAAGGCTCATAGTTTGATATTACATTGTGACTATTTTGTTGGTGAAAATGTACTAGTTTTGGTTTTTTAAAGATATATGTTTCCTAAAAGTGTTTCCCCAAGGTATATCAATGTTTATCTCTTTTGTGTGGAGAAACTTCTTCTACTTATTATATGTTCTTTATGCTAAAATGTTGGCTGAAATTTATATAGTGATATCACTATGAGATATTTCATTCTAAGGTAGATGTGGCATTATTTCATACTTTGGTTAATGTAAGAAGCTATTTCTATTTCCTTACATTTGTTATTTATTTAGTATCATAATTTTTTATAATTTTAAAAATCATGATACAAATTGCTTATATTTGGTACACTAGCTTAAGGAGGGTAAGCCTTGCATACACCATGACATTAATCATTATTTGAGTAATATTTATTTTCATCTAATCTTATTTTATGGATAGTTATGGAAAGCCATTTTAAAATGGAGGGGAAGATGATCAATAGAATATAAAAAGAGCTTTGGATATTAATAATGTGGATTTGACATTTGGATATCAATAATGTGTATTTTATTAATTTTAAATTGATTACTATTCATTTTTCTAGCTTCCCTCGAGTTTATTTTGAAACTATTTGTATTGTTCATATGGTGACCTAGAGATTATGTTGGCATTTTATATAATAACCCAAATGCTTCTATATAATATTGTACTTGTATTTGTATATACTTAATGGAGAATTTGGTCATGCAATTACTAAATTAGAGAGATCCTGGATATGGATACTTAGCTATTGTTATGGATTTGATTATTTTGTGCCCTAGATATCCTAGATAGTCCCTACTCCTTTTGGATATATGTACTTGCATGTTATGGATTCATAACATTTTGATTTATCAGTTGCAACTTTGTGGTATTTTATAATTTAAAAGGTGAATTATTTATCTTAAGATTTGGGTGTGTTAATAGATTTTTCTTTATATGGATTATTTTTGTAAGTATGGATTTATAGGTTTTAGTTTGTTAGCCTTGGCCATAATTGAGTATTGGCATGTTGAATAGTAAAAATATCTAGGGAAATACACAATTTAGATTCTTCATAGGCCTCTAATGAACCTTAATAATCACCAACACATGCATTAGATGTGAATTGATCTATGAGTGGCGTAGAGTCAATAATAAGAGATACTAATGGTGTCTCCATTGTGACTAAAGTAGAGGGAACCACTATAGTACATCGATGAATTGAGTTAGAACTAGATTTGACTACTCCAAAATAAAATTTATAGACAAATAAAGAGAGGGAATAACCACTATTGCATGAATCCATGTTATACCATGAAGATGGTTGTAATAATGATTCCCTAGCATGAAATTTACCATTATAGGGAGAGTAATAGGTTCCAATATTATACATAAAATAATGATTCCAAAAGGATGTTACCTAACATTATCAAAAAGATTAGTGGGAATTTTGGAGGGAGAAAGAGTAGAAGTATAAACATGGATTTATTTTAGAATTTCAAGAATACAAATATTAAGGCTGGGACCATGTAAAAAATTAAGGATTTCTTAATACCCGTAGAGTTAATATTAAACATAATGAATAGATTATTTTTGTATTGTTGAACCTCATAAGAAGGAAGATCAAATCTAAGAAATGCAATTTCTATCATGTAAGAATTGATACATTTGATGAGAGAAAATAATTCAAAGATGAAACATAAATATTTTACAAATCCTTCAATAGCATGTCATAATAATAAGGTTAAATTTGATTCAACTCCCTAAGATAGATCATAACATAACTAGCTTAAATTTAATCAATAAAATCATACTCATTGGTGGTTTGAATTTAAATAAAAGGATCTCCTAAGAGAATATGAACTAATAGAGGAAGATAAAGAGTTACAACACAAACCTAATTTTTAAACATATTGTATGGACAATGACATGGAATTTAGTAACCATAATCATATTAAATATTATAGATTAAGCAATATGCACATAGAATTTATAAATATGAGGACTTTTAGGGATACACTAAATTATGATTAATGAATCAAAGGTAGGGTAAAATCAGTTTCATCACAAAAAATAATTTTAGGTGTTGATAAGCAAGGTGAAACTATAATAGTTAAATATTCAATGAATGTATACAAATGTGACATGTTTTTCTTTCTAAAAGGATTCATATAAGGCAATTAAATTATTGAATAAAATTGACAATGAAAAAAAATTTATCAAACCATATCAATTTAGGATTAACATGGAGAAAATATTTTAGAAAAATTACACATGGGAAAGAGGACAAGAATTTATTAATCTTCAAGAATGTGATACATCAATAAAAATATCACTCTTCACTTTGAGGGAACTCTAGTTAGACTTGTGTTCAAGATATAAAATAATCTCAACTAAAACCACTATCTTATAAACTTAATATGTAGGAAATGAAAGAGAACAAAACCTTAAATGGTTTACCAAAACCATGGAATTATACAAAAAAACCCATTCCCACTTTAGAGAGTATCTTCTAACAATAGAAAATAAATAAATGAATTCACATGGACATTGCATGAGTGTAATAAATTGGTCCCTAAAGTAGTAAAATTGACTTCAAAGGAATATCTTCTTCCATAACTCATCACAACTCATAATACAATGTATAGTGTTCAAAAATTAAGTTTCCAAATCATTCAATTCCCATCCATCATATACAATTTCACTTCTCAATCTTATTGTCTAAAATTTGGAAAGTGTAATAAGTATGAGTCCAAAGTCAACCATAATCACCACCATTGTCACACATCCTTTATGAATGTGTATGGAAATGAATTCCATGATTCCTAGTTATTGTTAGTGATCAATTAAGGATACTTTATATAAGTGTTGGAGATCATGCATAATTTATAAGTGTTATTGTAACCAGTAAATGCAACTTTAAACTTAAAATTGAGAATAATTAGACAATCTACATCTTGAAAGTTGATGGACTTATCACTTGTCCCTCAAATAGATGAAATAGGAGTTTTATGAGACAAGTTAGTATAATAGAGTGGCATTGGAAGTATTAAGTTAGTATCACATGCATGTAATAAAAAATCTTCATTTTGAAATATTTAACTAAATCTAGAAATTAATGGTAGAAGAGAGGAGATGTCCATTATAAATATAGAATTATAAAATTAACAAACTTGGATATAAATTAAATTAGAAGATATCATATTTATCCTCGTATGCTATGGAATGGGCTTTGACGAAAAATCTTAAAAATTTGAGAAAAACATATGGATTGAATTATGTTGATAAAACCCCAAATTATAGGAATTTAATCAAGAAAAATAAATTAAACTCATATCATGGAAGAGAATTTTAAGATATAATTAGAAGAAACTTCAAAAACTCGTTGTCCCATCCATGAGACTATGTTGTATTAACATCTCTATGATGGGATATCATCCTATTCATGTATATCATTTAGTTCTCACATTATTCTCAAGAAAATAAACATAATTTAAATTTTTCATTAGATTTAAAGCTCACCTCTAGAACATGAAGTAGGGATGACAAGAGTTGAAAAAATACATACAAGTACCTAACATTGATATGAACTAACAAAATTAAGAAAAAATAATGAAATAAATAAGAGAAGGGAAGGAGAGAATGAAACATTTATGGGAGAAGGGCTCTAATAAAACATACATCAAGGAACATGAAAACTATTTGGAACTAATTGGGGGATTTTCAAGAATAGTCAAGCCCCAACTTTAACCTTTCAATTTCCATAGGCAGTCAAATTAAAAATAGAGATTGGAGAGTGAGCACACTTAACCTATGTGTGTCTAGGAATAAGTACACAGTGTTGAAATGAAATCTATTATTGTAAGATATTTATTTCATAGAGAATTACATCCTAGTGCACATGTGAGACAAATAGGGAAGGGATAAAACATTAATTGGTTTAAACTAAAGAGAATAGAGATAAAATTAATAAAATTAAATATTATAAAACTATCAAAGTGAGAATGTAATCTTGTTTAATGTTATCACCATCTAAGTGATGAATAAGAGAGTAAGAGTTTGGAGATATTGCAAGTGTATAATAATGAATTTTTCCTTGTGTAATATTCAATATTGGAGCATAAAACTAAGAGAGAATAAAGAAGGAAAATTATTTAGTTTAGATTCAAAAATTACTTTTCTAAAAGGTTCACATTGGATTTGAACATTGAATTTTTTGATAGATAGGAATTACAATAGGTAACAATAGGTAGCTAGGTAGAAAATCAACATTAAAAGTTTTAGCTCACAAGACACTAGCATGTTCCATATACATCCACATGTTGCACTTGTGTCATACAAAAAAAACTCAAAACTTTACTAGTGATTCTAGGTTATTAAGAAGGGCTTGAATGTGATCATATTAATTTGATAATCTAGTGGAGGAAAAGGTCAATGCTAGGCTAAAATTATCCCTAAAATATGCTATAAGAATGTGCACTAAAACTAAGGATATTTTGTGGTGTAAAAATTATAATGTATACAATTTTTGATATTATAGGATGATTGTTTGAATTATCCAAAATTGAGAGGGAATATTTTAGAGGACCTCAATATTCAATTGTAAGAACAAACAAGATATCTTCTTTTCTAAGTGGGGGATCCTCTAACCCACATTTTACTCAATTAGAAAGATATTTTAATATTATAATATTTAAAATAGCAATCTTAATAATGTTCAATTAATTATCTTAGAAATGATATTCATAGATAAGCTTGAAAGGTGGGATGTGGATTTGTTTTAAAGCAACTCGAGTTAGATATGCTTTAAAACAATTCGAGTTGGATTTTTAGCAACAACATGATTTTTATTCTTTAATAGAATGTTTTCGAGTTTGTGAGGATAAGATAAATCCAAGAGTGATTTTATGTGTAATTAAAGCCAAAAAAAAGCAAGGAAAGATTCTTTCCTTGCATGCTAAATAAAGCAGCTAGGCTCTATAAATGTAAGATTGATGTAGCAAACTCATATTGTATTTTCGAAAGAAAAGTTTGTTGTTATTAGTTGTTAATTAACCTAGTTGTATTAATTGTTATAAATTATATTTCTTTCTGTGAATTTATTGAGCAATTAATCTGTTGTTGGGTTATAGAAATTAACATGGTATTAGAGCTCTAAACTCTGAATACGAAGCCAAGATTTGTGACACAGATTTCAAGAAAAAAAATTAGATTTTTGTCTTCAATTCTTTTGTGGCTATGGCAACCAGTGTTTGATACGAGGACAGGCTTGAGGGTGCATCTAACTTCTTGCAGTGGAAGGTCCAGATTACATCTGTTCTCAAGGAGAACAGGCTGTGGATCTATGCTAGTATAGAAGTGACACCACCAACAAATGATCTTGTTGCCTTAGATTTGCATGAAGTCAAAGAGGCCAAGGCTCTGAGGATTATCCTAGATGGAGTAGGAGATCGTTTAATTCCTCATTTATCTGGGAAAGACACTGCCAAGGAGATGTGGGATACGCCCACAAAACTTTATCAGAGCGACTATCAGAGTCGTAAGATGATGCTCAAGGACAAATTGCATAATACTAAGATGTCCAAAGGTGAGAGTGTGACCTCTTACTTGTCCAATCTGACATAGGTCAGGGATGAACTTGCTGCTGTTGGAGAGACGATTAATGAAGATGAGTTGGTGCGTATAGCCTTAAATGGTTTTTTGAAGCACTGGGAAGTGTTTATGAAGTGTGGTGTCGGTAGAGATCAGCTACCTGATTGGGCAAGACTTTGGGATGATTTTGTTCAGGAGGAGATCCGTGAAGGTGCTCATTGGGGAGATCAGGCAAAGAAGGGTCAAGATGAAGAAAATCTTGCTCTTGCAAGCAAGGGTAAGAAGAAGTCCAATAAAGAGCAATCAGAAGGTTCTTCTTCCAAGAGTGGGAAGAAGAAAGATCTGAGCAAGATTAAATGTTTTTGCTGCCATCAGATGGGTCACTATGTTAGTCAATGTCTGAATAAGAAAAATATGGACAAGCAGAAGAAACATTTTTCTGCTACAGCAAAGGTGGACAAGTTTGCATCACAATTTGAGAATGAGTTTTCACTCATTTCCTGTCTCTCAAGTTCAATTGCCAATAGGGTATGGTATATTGATAGTGAGGCTTCTCACCACATGACGGGAGTCAGAGAATGTTTCACCAAGTTGGAGGAGAAGAAGTTATACTTCTATCTTGAGCTCAGAGACAATGCCAAGTACCATGCAACTAGTATTGGCACCGTCAAGTTTTAGAGGGAGTCTGGAAAACCTTTGTTGGTGGAGGATGTGTTGTATGTCCCTGGCATGACAAAGAACTTAATCTCAGTTTCTGCTTTGGAAGACAAGGGTTACATCGTGACCTTTTAGAGGGGAAAATTCTATATTCATCCCAAAGATTCCAAGATTGCAAAAGTGATTAGAGTCAGGCATGGCAACTTGTTTTGGTTACAGTTTGAGCCAGCACATGCGTTTGTTAGTAGCTGTAAAGGGATAGGAGAATTGTGGCATAGGAGGGTGGCTCACCTTCACCATGGAGCACTTAATATTCTTAAGGAAATAGTGACGGGGCTGCCCGAAATGAAGACATAAAAGCATGAGGTGTGCAAGGGTTGCGCTCTTGCAGAATATGTCAAGACCAGTTTTCCAAGCAGTGACACTAGATTTGAAGGGATTTTGGATCTTGTACATTCAGATGTGTGTGGGCCCATGTCAACAACATCCTTGAATGGATATGAGTATTTTGTTACTTTCATTGATGACTTCTCTAGGAAGACATGGATATATTTTCTGAAGAATAAAGATGAGGTCTTCAGTAGGTTCAAAGAGTTTAAGGCTCTCATAGAGAACCAAATTGAGAAGAAGATCAATATACTGAGGTTTGATAATGGAGGCGAGTATACCTCGAATGCCTTCAAATATTTTTGTTCTTAGGAAGGTATCAAGAAAGAGTTGACAGTTTTGTACAACCCACAATAGAATGGGGTTGCTGAACGAAAGAATAGGGCTATAGTTGGAGCAGCCAAGGCCATGGTTCATGATTAGGATCTTCCTTGGTTCTTATGGGCAGAAGCTTGCAATATAGCTGGGTATTTGTAGAATAGGAGCCCTCACAAAGTGTTGGGAAAGTTGACTTCAAAAGAGGCGTTGACTGGTAAGAAACTAGATTTGGGGCACATTCGCATCTTTGGATGCCTTGTGTATTGTCACATTCCTGTTGAGAAGAGAACCAAGTTGGAACCTACTACAGAGAAGGGTATCATTGTTGGTATAGTAAAACTTCTAAGGCTTATCGGGTTTACATTCCTACTCTCAGGAAAATAGTGGTTCGTAGAGATGTGAAGTTTGAGGAAGAGAGAGCTCTTCAGAAGTCAAGCAATTTGATGAATGAGGAGGAACAACCATCCATAGTTGAGGTAGCACAAATTCCTCAAACTTCAGTCATGCTAGCTGGAGAGCAGAGTAAGCAGGCCGAGCAGGGTGATCAGATAGAGGAACAAATAATTCCTCAGCCTCAGATTCCTATTACTGAGAAGAGGAGAAACAGGGCAGCTGAGCAAACATTGAGAGAAGCTCAAGAATATGTAGTTGATCCTCAAGATTCAGTCAGACAGAGAAGGGCTCCTAGACATTATTCTGAGTATGTGGCACTTATGAGTGAATTAATTGAAGTAGAGTCTTCCAGCTTTCAGGAGGCATCCAAGCACCAAGTGTGGAGAGATGCCATGGTGGAAGAGTATTCTTCCATCATGAAGAACAATGTGTGGGAGGTAGTACCAAGACTAGAAGATAATTCTATGGTGGGCTTGAGATGGTTGTATAAGATTAAGCATGCTATAGATGGTAGTGCAGAGAAGTTCAAAGCCCAGTTTGTGGCAAAGGGGTTTTCTCAGAAGGAAGGAGTCGACTATGACGAGACTTTTGCTCCAGTAGCCAGGTACTCATCCATAAGAGCTATCATCTCTGTAGCAACACAAATGGGTTGGAGGATTCACTAGATGGATGTAAAGACGGCCTTCCTCAATGGAGTGATTGAGGAAGAGATTTACATAGAGCAGCCAAAAGGATTTGAAGCACATGAGAGGGATTCCCATGTATACATGTTGAAAAGAGCACTGTATGGACTGAAGCAGGCTCCCAGGGCGTGGTATTCACATATCGATAGTTACTTGCAGAGTGTGGGCTTCATCAAGAGTGAGGCGGATCCAAACATATACTATGTTTAGGTGAAGGGAAAACTTCTCATATTGTTGTTATATGTTGATGACCTATTTCTCATAGGGTCAGAGGAGCTCATAGCACACTATAAGTAGGATCATGCAAGAGAGTTTGAGATGAAGGACTTGGGGCTGATGCACTACTTTTTGGGATTGGAGTTGTGGCAGAAAGAGGGAGAGATCTTCCTTGGACAAGGGAAGTACTTAATTGATATTTTGAAGCGATTCAAAATGGAGAACTGTAAGCCTATGTCAATGCCACTTGTGACCAATTAGAAGAAGATTGATGCTTCTAGATCAGAGGCAGTGGACCCAACTTTATACATACAGTTGATATGATCTCTTATGTATCTGGTCAACACCAGGCCAGACATTTGTTTGCAGTGAACTCACTCAGTTAGTTTATGGTGGAACCTAAACATGTGCACTGGATAGCTGTGAAGCATGTTTTGAGATATCTTCGAGGCACAGTTGATTATGGCTTGAAGTATGTTCAACAAGATGGAGTGAAGCTTGAGGGGTTTACCGATGCATATTGGGCAGGCAGTACAGCTAATCGGAAGAGCACTTTAGGGTCCAGTTTTAGTTTGGGATCAGGAGCAGTCTCTTGGTACAGTAGGAAACAGAAGTTAGTTGCGCTAAGTTCTGCAGAGGCCGAGTATATGGCAGCCAATATGGCTACTTGTGAGGCTATCTGGTTTCAGAAACTTCTAGCTAGGCTCTTTGATCAGGAGTTGGATCCTACAATCATTTACTGTGATAATCAGAGTTGTATCAAACTCTTTGAGAATCCAGTGTTTCATGACAAGTCAAAGCACATTGAGATCAAGTACCACTTCATTAGAGATTGTATGGAAAAGGGGATAGTGAAGCTCAATTATATTCCTACAGACGAACAGATAGCAGATATCCTAACGAAGGCCTTGATGAAGAGCAAGTTTGAATTCTTCAGGGACAAGTTGGGTGTGGTGCAGAACACCTTCCTCGCTAAGAGGGAGTGTTGATTTTTGTAGCTCGAAAGGTGGGATGTGGATTTGTTTTAAAGCAACTCGAGCTAGATATGTTTTAAAACAATTCGAGTTGGATTTTTAGCAACAACAAGAGTTTTATTCTTTAATAGAATGTTTTCGAGTTTGTGAGGATAAGATAAATCCAAGAGTGATTTTATGTGTAATTAAAGCCAAAGAAAGTAAGAAAAGATTCTTTCCTTGCACGCTAAGTAAAGCAGCTAGGCTCTATAAATGTAAGATTGTTGTAGCAAACTCATATTGTATTTTCGAAAGAAAAGTTTGATGTTATTAGTTGTTAATTAACCCAGTTGTATTAATTGTTATAAATCAAATTTCTTTCTGTGAATTTATTGAGCAATTAATCTATTGTTGGGTTATAGAAATTAACACATTTTACTCAATTAGAAAGATATTTTAATATTATAATATCTAAAATAGCAATCTTAATAATGTTCAATTAATCATCTTAGAAATGATATTCATAGATAAGCTTCAATTATCTATTAGAAAATAACATCATCTTAATTAAAGCAATTGATATTACTTAATGAAAAATTAAGTTAATATTTTTTTATTGAAAAAATCAATAAGAACTTTTTTTAAAAAATAAATACATGTATTTTATTTAATCATTTCAAAATGAGTCCACCAAGGATCAAGTCTTGCTGAGTGCAAAGGCTCTGACACCGAAAAAGGGATGAGGCTGGGATCATGCCCCAGATGATTTTGGCGAAATGGATACCCCTCAATCCTTGGCTCTTAGCTGAAGAGGTTCAGCCCAAGAAGGCTCGTACTCCCGTATCGGGTAGCAAAAAAGAATTTGTAGATGACCTCCATCAAAAAAAAAAATCCTTTAAAAAATTTATATGTTTTCAAAAAATTGACAACTACTTATTTAATTTTAGATTCCATAACAAAAAAATTTCATTAAACTATATAATAAATTTATATGAAAAATATAATAGAAAGTTTACCACAAATTTCTTTATTTACTTAACAATGTTAAAATTTGAAAGTTAAATTACCATAAATTTCTCTATTTACTTCACAATATTAAAACTTGAAGGTTAAAAATAACATAAAATCCTGAAGATTCTTAAGAAGCAACTTAAAAATAACTATTAAATTCTGGAGATTATTAACAAACAACTTAAAATATAAAATCGCATTTTAGGAGCGTCTTTTAACTTTTTAATAACTTAATAGATTTGCAACTTACGCATGTGCCCATGTCACTCATATGTCACTCCCACATATATTTATTTATTCTCTCTCCCAGGTCGCTCGTCATTTTCTAAGCGCTTTTCGTTGAATACGCAGTCGTAGTGAGTCGTAGAACAACTGGTAAAAGTAGTACGCAGAAGGAAATTTCGAGGATGATAGAGGAACCATTATCATAACGCAGCCACTATCGCTTCCTCTCTTTATATCTCCACAGACTTCCACGACGAGACATCAGAATTTCTAAATAACGAGAAGGACGCCTAGAATATACCTCGGAGTGAGCAAAAATAGCAGAGGCGATGAGTAATCAAGCTGACGAAGCAGCGGAGAATGCGAAAATGCTGGAAATAATTTCCCAGTTTTTGCTTGGGGACGATGACTCCTCTTCACCTCCCTCTGTGAACACAAACACTGACATTTCGGGGGAGGAGCCACAATTCTCTGCAATTCCAATACACCAAGAATGTTTCTCCCATTCCTCCCCGACTCTTCGTCCTTTGAATGCCATCTCACATTCTACTGTTTCCGGCCACAAACATCTGTCAAATGACAGTAATAAGACATTGGAGGAAGCTGCGAACAACTGGTGGAAAGCAGCTAGTCCGTCAGTAGAAAAGGAAAAGGGGGCAGAAGCAGTGACGTTGTATAAAGAGGGAGAGAAGCATTACAGAGGAGTGAAGCAAATTAAAGGGAGGGAAAAATTTGCTGCAGAGATAAGAAATCCTGATAAGAAAGGCTCAAGATTTTGGCTTGGCACTTTCAGTACGGCGGAAGCTGCTGCCGCGGCATATGACCGCGCGGCGTTTGAAATGCGCGGTAGTAGAGCTATTCTGAACTTTCCGCTCAATGTTGAGTCCGGATGCTACGTAGATTTGCATTCGCAATCACCCACTTCATTAAGAAGGTCGAGTAAAAGAAGCAGAATAAGTAAAGATGAAGGGGAACATTTCCAAAAATAAACATTTTTCAATTAAATGCTTTATAACAATTTACCAATTATATTCGTCAATTGTGATGATTAAATATTGTATTCTTTCAATTATTGATAATAATAATACAAAGGGCTTGCAGAGTATTCAAAATCAATTCACGTTTTGTGAAAAGAATCTTGTTTTGGATATTTATTAAAATGTTAAGGTGACGCATACAATACTGTAACTGATTATAACAGTTTATAAATTTGAGCAAAACATGAAGTGTGGTTTGAACAGATTCAAGACATAAAACCGAATCGTTCAAAGAAGAGAGAGTGATTTGCTAATGATGACGTCCGATGATGACGTATGCTAGAGCGTCGAAAGGCGTAACGTATGTGTGTAACAACAAAGGGTTTTTATTTACGCCGAAGGCGTATCCTACTATGAAGATCATCAGGCCAAAATATTCAATCGATGATTAAGAAGCCTCGGGAGACTATCAAACTGATCATCGCCGTTAATTATAACCTACGGTGTAAAGCAGTCGGGAGAGGACTACTTTGATCACATCCGTTCACGTCCTTTGTCAGTTGCAGTCGGTGGACATAAATCTGATTATAGGCGGAGTGAATCAGATTCAGGAGTAAATGTAGTCTTCAGGCGGTGGAGAAAAACTGATTGTAGGCGACAGTCAATCCTTATCATGTGATTGTAGGCAAAGGGTATTAACATCCATCGAAACACAAAGGATGGAGGAATTAAGTCAAATGTTGCCGCTGCAACTGACCTGGTTAACATGCACGCGACAAAGAAGCAGGCACTGGAAGCATATAAACAGGGTCTGCGAAACTTTTGACAGAATCGCGCAAATAAATGTCATTTCATGGAGTGCCTGGGTTCTAGACAATGCACTAAATGGTATCATAAAAGTGGTTGCGCGATGCGGGTCTGTTTAGAAGATTTACACTTTCAGGCAAATGTGATTTGTAAAAGCCCTAAGTCCTGTGTTGGTTGCTGTTACGAGACGCCTCAAGGGAATGCTTTGGCTTCGGATGCAAAAAACGCTTTGGTATTCAAGTGGGTTGTGAAAGCATCAGCTTGGCACATGAACCGTTTGATGAATGCTTTTGAAGATTTCAAGCAATGGCTTGCAAAATATGGAAGTATCAATAAGGCACGTAAACTGTTTGACAAAATACCTCATATGAGATTGTGATCCCATGGAATACCGTGATTGCAGAGTCTGCACAAAATGGTTCAGTCAGATGTACAAAGTGTGCAAGCATGGACAAGGCAAATCAACTGTTTGACAAGGCGCCTCAATGAAACGTTCATGCTCAATGAAATGGTTGTAGAATATGCACAAAATTGATTTATTACTGGTTTGGCGCGTATCAGATTTGTTGAAAAGGCTTTTAGAAACCTTTAAACAATGCAAATGGCAGAGTTTAAACGAATTCCGCGCCGTTTATCAGCATCATGGCCCGCGCCAGAAAGAGGAGTTTTGTGAGAGGTTGTAATTACATCTGTCTTGGTAATACGATACATACAAAAAGGTGGAAACAGAGGGCATAGCAAATGAGTTGTTTGACCGAATGCTTTAAAGCAGTGTCTTCACAAGAAATGGATCAGTACATGCAAAATGATGAAGTCATGGATGAAGAAGTGCATGAAGAACTTATCATGGAGTGTGATCACTGTTTTTGCAACGAAACTGGACAAAGTATTTTGTCCTTATGATGAAGAAAGAGAGAATAGAATGAATGGAGACTTGATTAAAAGAGAATACTTTGAAGAAAGCAGAACATTATGAGGATGCTATAATGAAATTGCAAAGGAATTTGGTTTCATAGCACCATAGTGTTGTATGTGCGTAGAGCTTCATTGGACGTTGAAGACACAATTGCTCTGGGTCTGTGGTATTATTCAAGGACGAGGTTACATGGCATCAAGGTTACAAATACAAACAGAGCATTGTTTGAGTGTTGTTTTATTTTAATGTTATTCAAAATGACATTAATTTAAAATTATTATTATTTCAATTAAGGGAATTAAAGTTTAAATGTATTTAAGTGAAATAATTCAAAATTAATTAATTTTTGGATTAATTATTTATTGATTGATTTTATGAGTTAACTAATGATTGTTTATGTTTTGTAGGTGTTTTTCAAAGATTGGAATAAATCATAGCAAAGATAATTTTGCAAATCTCACATACAAAGAGGGGAGATTTTCTGAAAGGACTCTTGACTGGGAGTAAGCTGAAGACAAGGTGGGCCCACGAGACATGATTTCTGGAAAAGGATATTTCGCTACATTATGCAACAAGAAGAGAACTCAAAGTGCAGTTGGAAAGTGTAATTGCTAACCTAAATCACCCTAGAATATAGTTTCAAACTGAAGTCAGCTGAAGTGAAGTAAGGGTTGAAACTGAAAGTTTCTTGTAGAGAGGTTGTATGCCCAAGAAAATATATAGCTTTTGATGAGCTGTTTTAACAAAAAAATATGTAATTAGTGAGCTATATATTGTTAAATCTGCTCAGTTTTTGTCTCTTTATTTAACTCTTGTTGGATAGAGTTGCTGACAACATAACATTTGACAGTTAAATTAATCAAAGCCACCAAATATTTAAACTCTGTACCAATAATGATAGACCTAACAAAGGAAATTTTTAATGACAAAATATTTATGTTTCAATCGTGTTTGGATCCTTGTAAGTGGATGCATATCACTTTATTTATGAAACCTTCATTACACAAATGTACCCAAAAAAATACCTTTTATTTCAAATTGACCTTCCACACCTTTTCGGCGTACCCATTGCACACCAAGGTGCGATTGCTAGTTATTATATTTTTGGATTCTTTATTTATAAAGGAAAGGTCAACTAATCGTAAAGCAATAGAAAGCATGACGGTTGGTTTATGACAAATACTTATCACTTGCTTATCAATAGACAAAAACGTAAGTTTTTTGGAACAAGTTCAATGTAATCAGAAAGGGACAAATGTGCGGTGAAATTGTGTTGGGAGGGTGTGGTATTAAATATTTTATATTTTGTAATAGAACAATATTTTGTTAGTGGAGGTATTTGAAATTTTAAGTATATTTAATTGGGGTAGTATATGAAGAATAATGGTTTAGTGAGTATATGGTTGATGGAATTTGTTGGAAGAATAAATGTAATCATTTTTATTAATTATAAATTATTTTTAATATTATGAAATCATCTACTTGAGTATTTATTACTTGTATATTTTATGTTTTTTTTTTTTTTTTTGTTTCAAGCATTAAATATTCGTCATGAAGGTGACTAGAATGTTTCTAGTGAGTTTACTCTTACTTGTTCTTATATTGCTTATAAAGAGGGGCTTTGGATGAAGTAATTCATCAATTGTTGATCATTGACTTCATCATTTTGTACTCTCATTTTGAATTGAAGTTAGAGATTAGCTTACTAATCATCAAGCACAACTAGAGGACATATAATCTTGAGCTTGAAGGAAGACAATAATTTTCTCCTATGGGGCTCACAAATATTAAGCCTAAATCCTTTACTTTATGCCTCATCATGGAGCACACTTTGTTCCCATGATAAAGAGAAGGAATGGTATTTATTATTAGACATTGAGGTTCTCTTTGATATCAGGCCATGAATGGTAGAAATACTAGGCTCTATGGCAATGAAAATAACCCTTCAAGGAGGACTCATATTAGATTTTCTAATCCTAGACATCAAAATTGTAACATAATTTAATAGTATATGATAACACATTATCAATATCATCACATACACAAACTCTTGCAAAAACCAAATATTTCAAAGATTTTTAACGTTTCCATAAATACCGTGTATTATCTCTTTACCTCAATATTCTAAAGGAATCCTTGGGAACCTAACCCACATAGGCACCCTATGGAAATTTTTCTTGATAGCATAAAAACTATTAGATTATCTTTTCAAAACAAAAATATTAGATTTACCAAGGAACCAAGAACCTCTCAATAAGATTCTTATACTTTCATCAAGGGTTTGGAAAGAGAATAAGAAATTATAATTTTGATGGGAGCCACTTAAAACTAAGTAGACACATCATCTTTTAATATCCCAACTATGGATAATATTAATATTCAATAAAAAGCATAAGATCCTCCCAATTAGGGAATTCCCCTTGTACAAAAGCTCTCTTGTTCAATTTTCTACATTTTTCGAATATTGTTCTTTCATAATTTTCAATCTTTTGTCTAATTTTTTGAACTATTGTCTCTTATTTCAAGAGATCACTCATCTAGTTTTTCACATGGACAAGCTCTTGAGAGGGAATCATCCTACTAATTATTCTTCAATTATTTATTCTACATGACTTGGGCATGTAATTAATTTCTTCATCTCTTCTGATTATTTATTCTTAGCTAATTATTTTTTGTTTGAAACAATGGTACTTTGAACTAAAGAGCTTGATGATTTGATGATTCATTCAATGAAAAACAATAGCATTTAAACAAGAAAGAGTGGGTGGTTAGAAAAATAGTTAAATTGACATGTTAATTGTATACCCATTGCTAACAAAGAAAAACATGCAATAATATATTTATGTATGCTAATTATCCCCCCTTATTACATTGTTCTTACAAATGTACTCCTGAAGAAAAATAAAAAAGGTTGCCAAGAGACTTGGTGAGTATATCGGCTATCTAAGAATTTTTTGCATAGTACTAGTGTTGAATGTGGTGGTGAAGGACTTTTTGATGAATGTAATGACATATAATCTTCATATGCTTTGTTATTTTATGAAATATTAGATTTTACATGAGTTTCAGTACATCCTTTTTGTCGCAAGAAATAATAGGTGGATTTTCTTCAAGTATATCCATGTTAGCCAAATACAATGTAACCAAATCACCTCACACATAGCTCCTTGCATGAAACAATATTCAACCTCGATGGATGAAAAAGTAACAATAATTTTCTTCTTAATAATCCATGAAATAGGCCCAAATCCAAAAAGGAAAATATATCATATGGTTGACTTCCTATCATCAATAGATCTAGCATAGTTCTAGTGGACATATCCATGCAAGAAGAATTGAGGGTTATTCTTATTTTCCAAACCATAATTAGGTGTGCCTCAAACATATATCACAAAACACACTTAGCTACAACCAAAATTATATTGCTTCAGATCCTACATAAATCTAGAAAGATAGCCAAAAAAAAAGCATAAATATGGTCTAGTAAAAGTCAAGTAAATGAGAGTCCCAATCAACTATTGGTAGAGTAGCATCTACTTGAGGAGAATCTTGGAATCGAGAAAGTTGTAAACCTTTCTCCATTGGAGTGGACGTAGGTTTACAATCAGACATTCTAATTTTATCTAAGAGTTTCTTGACATATTTCATCTATGAAATAAATATGTGATGCTTTTTGTTCATATCTTCAAATCAAGACAATAGCGAAGTTTCCCCAAGTCTGTCATATGGAAGGATATATTCAAATTTTTTTACATCATCAATGAGATTGTCTGATCTTCTTGGGATCACAAGACCATCCACTTACAAGACAAGAACATGATAATCTCTATGTCTACATTCTTAACATATAAATTTGGATTTGAGGGGATATGAGTAAAACCATGTTGCAAGAGGTGACCATCTATTTTTATGTATGATGCCCTAGGGGCTTGTTTAAGCCTGTAAAGTGACATAATAAGATGACATACCTTGTGACAATTATTTCCATCAATGAAGCCTTCTTCTTGGGTCATGCAAACGTCTTCTTCTAGATCACCATTTAGGAAAGAACTTTTGATGCCCATTTGATGAAGCTTCCATCCCTTTGAGTTTCTAGTGCACAAACAAATCATATTATTTTGAGCTTCACAGTGGGTGTAAAGGTCTCATCATAATCAATACCCTCCTATTGAGAATATCCCTTTGTGAAAATTCATTCTTTATATTTGTTGATGGATCCATCTACCTTGTATTTTATTTTGAAAACCCATTTGCAACATATGGGTTTCGTTCTTATAGGTAAAATGACAAGTGCCCATGTCTATTTTTTTTTACAAAAGGATCATACACAACATTCATGGCCTTCTTATAATGTGGTTAAATGAGTACCTCCCAGGCTATATAAGGTTTAACATTATCAACTACCAAACTCATCAATGCACAATTCACCTTATTCCTTACCTATCTTCTTGTCTTGACTCTTGATGAGAGATCTAGAAGAGAATCTAGATGGGAGTCCCTAATGGTGGTTTAGACCCATTTTGAGCACTATTGTTGTTGATATGGAGAATTTTGTTCAAAAGGACCTAAATCAATAAACAACTCTCCTTGTAGCTCATCTTCTTTCTGAGAAGAATATTCATTCTTATTATCTGATGGTGAGAGTAATCTATAAGAGGTGGTTGTGTCTTCCTTTTGTGTCATGAAGTCAAATGATGATTCATCGCATGCCACATCTTGACACTCATAAATCTTTTGTGGTCTCAGGATATTGATGATAAAATTTGGAAGTTCTATTGTATCTCAAAAAAGATGCATTGGAGTGTCTTGGAATCAATCTTCTTCCTACTGGTAGCTAGGACATACATACATGTAGTACATACAAATACTCAAAGATGAGAAAATGAAGGCTTATAACCACTCCATACCTCTTATGGTTTTTTTTCTTGGATTATCTTTGTAGGATCCATATTTAGAAGATACACATATGTATGAATTACTTCTATCTAAAATCAGTCCTCCAACTAAGCTAAGGAAAGCATGCATCAAGCCATCTCCATGACATTTTGATTGTGACACTCTGTAATGCTATTCTATTAGGGTGTATAGGGGTATTCAAATGTTGTTTGATGCCATGAAACTTCAAGAATTTGAAGAAATTCTTGGATGTGAATTGCCCCCTCAATATAAGAGGAGAAACAGATACTTGTCTATAACTCGTAGAAATCATTGGTACAACTTGTCCTAAAATTGGGCAAAGGCTTCACTCTTATTTATGAAAAAGTACACCTAGGTCTTGTGAGAGAAATCATCTATGAGAAACTAAAATTATTTACAACCTTGAAAGGAAGTAGGAAAGGGTCCACACAGATCGGTATGCATAACCTCAAGATGGTCCTTGACATAAAAGGTACTCATCTCAAATGGATCTTGATGCTATTTTCTTACAAGACATCTAGGGCATAAAGGAAAAGAACAAGAAAGATAAGGAAGTCCACTTACCATGTCCTTAGAGTTGAGCGAATAGAGGGAGTTTGTTGAAAGATACCTCTATCAATAATTCCAAAGAACAATTGATTTGGTTATAGAGGCAGATAAAGAAACTATAGAAGATGAAATTGTATCTAGTGTAAATAAATGATCCTTCATAAAATCTCTAGAAAGTATCATACCATATCTAGATATTAGACAGGAATTAGCACCATCCTTAACCTAAAACTTTACCTTAAGCTTGTGATTCAAAAGATGACATATAGATAAGAGATTGGATGTCAAACCTAGAACATAGAGCATATTTGTGAGAGTCCAACTTCTTGTCTCAAGAGGAAGGGTGATAGTGCCAATTCCTTCTACAACATACGCATTGTTGTCTTTACTCCAAGTTGAATGTCTAGTGGGTTGATCAGCTAGTGTATAAAAAATATTTCTATTTCCTGTTATATGCTTACTAGTGCTAGATTCAATCAACCAAACATCCCTCGAAGGATGCGAGG
>VDFB02270651.1:198831163-198849754 GCA_007258455.2 Sequoia sempervirens
ACTTTAGTCATAATTCAAATAGAAAATGAATAATAATTATTTATTAAATTCAAGGTAAAGAATAATTTATATTGGTGGAAAGCTAAGAATATCCTTTAAAAACCCTTTTCATTTCATCAATTTTCTAAATAAAAAAAAAGTCATCAACCACATACCCTACAAATACCCATCATATCGCCACTTTTTGGCCCATCATGATCTTGCACATACCTTGAAGAAACAATTTATTCTAGTCGATTATGAATTTGGGTTGCGCAAGAAGATGTAGAGCATGAGGCAAGGGACAAGGATGGTGAAAGAATACACAGAGGAATTTCACAAGGTCTTGATTCAGACAAGACATTCTAAGGTGAATAAAGAAAAAGTTGCTCATTATATTAATGGGTTGAAGCCAAGCATATAGGAAGAATTGGCACTGGTAGAATGACCACCATTGAAGAAAATTATTAGTTTTCTATAAAGGTTGAAGAATGACTGAACAAGAGGTTTGAGAACAAGCAACATGGTGGAGGCCATGGAGGAAAGACCGGTGGATGGTCATATGGAGGTCGAAATGAAGATCAAAAGGATGAAGGCTCTCATAGCAGCCAAAACCAAAAAGGAGATGATACCTACTATCCTCATGATTAAAATAATGGAGACCAAAGAGGAAGGGGAAGATCTAGATGAGGATCGGAAGAGGAGGATTTCATGGAACCTGTTTCCAATGTGGAGGACATAGAGCCTATGATTTTCCTCAACATCAAGGAAGCATAAATAGAAGACCTAAGGGTAATGCACGAGTTGCACATGTAGATGAAGATGCTAAGTTTTCACATTCTAAGGATGCAAAAAGAGGGGAGGCTCTTGTTACTAAAAGATCCTTGTTGAATGAAGAGAAGGAACAAACTCAAAGGAAGAATTTGTTTCGCACTAGATGTAAGTGTGAAGGAAAAGTTTGCAATGTTATTATTGATGGAGGTAGTACTGATAACCTTGTTTCAAAAGAAATGGTTAGTAAGCTGTGGTTGGAGAGAAGAAGGAATTTGAACCCATACCAGATTTCTTGGTTGCAAAAGGACCATAAAGCCTTGGTAAATGAACAATGTCTAGTAAAGTTCAAGATTGGAAATTACCATGATGAGTTATTGTGTGATATTATGCCTATGGATGTTTGGCATATGCTGTTAGGCATACTATGGTAGTTTGATCGACGAGTAGTACATGATGGACATGCCAACATCTATTCTTTGACAAAGGATGGGGTTTGTCATAAGTTGGAGCCCTTGAAAGAGGCAAAAGAAAAGGTAAACAGTAATGCAAGAATTTTTTTGGTTGATGGAAGAAAGTTCCTAGAAGGTGTGAAGCATGAGAATATGTGTTTTGCATTGATCCCTAAAGTTGATAAAGAAGATACTACTGAGGTACCTATAGAGGTTTCATATTTTTTGAATGATTTTCAAGCTATTGTTTCTAATAATGTACCTAAAGGTTTGCCTCTAGTAAGAAATATTAGTCATTAGATGGACTTGATTCTTGGAGCTAGTTTTCCAAATAAAGTAGCTCATCATATGACTCTAGTAGAGAGTGAAGAGTTGAACAGACAAGTGCAAGAGTTTTTGAAATGATTGATTAGGGAGAGTGTGAGTCCATGTGCAGTACCTACAATACTAGCACCAAAGAAGGATGGGGAATGGCGAATGTGTACAGACAATAGAGCCATCAACAAGATAACCATCAAGTATATATTTCCCTTGCCAAGAATGGATGACATTATGGACTATTTGAGTGGAGTTGAGTACTTCACAAAGATAGATCTAAAGAGTGGATATCACTAGATCAGGATTAGAGAAGGAGATGAATGGAAGATAGCCTTCAAAACCAAGGAGGGCTTGTACGAGTGGTTAGTCATTCCTTTTGGGCAAACCAATGTACCAATCACATTTATGCAGCTTATGAATGAGGTATTGAAAGCATTTTTAGGAAAATTTGTTATTGTTTATTTAGATGATATTTAGATTTTTAGTAAGACATTGGAGGAGCACTTGATGCATATCCGAAGAGTTTTTGAGAAGCTAAGGGAGGAGAAGCTATTCATTAACTTGAAGAAATGTAGGTTTGTGAAAAGGGAGTTGGTGTATCTAGGATTTGTTGTCTCAGTAGAGGGTCTTAAAATGGATCTAGAGAAGGTGAGAGCTATCATTGAATGGCCTACCCCAAGGAGTGTTACAGAGGTAAGATCATTTCATGGTCTAGCAAGTTTTTATAGATATTTTATTGATAATTTTAGTAGTATTTGTGCACCTCTAACTAAAGCGATGAGAGGGGATAGAAAAGAGTTTAAATGGACCATAGGAGCAGCTAAAATTTTTGATATGTTGAAGAAGAAAGTTATAGAGCAACCTATTTTGGCGCTTCCAGATTTCAATAAGGTCTTTTAGGTAAATTGTGATGCTAGTGGCACTACCACAGGAGTTGTTTTGAGTCAAGAAGGTAAGCCTATTGCCTATTTTAGTGAGAAGTTGAATGATGTCAAGAAGAAATATATTTTCTATGATCAGGAGTTTTATGCTATAGTTCAGGCTTTGAAGAAATGGAGACACTATTTGTTGCTAAAAGAATTTTTTTTACATACTGATCAACAGGATTTGTAGTATCTCAATAGTTAAGGAAAGTTGAATTAAAGGAACTTAAAATGGTTTGAGTTTTTACAGAGTTATAATTTTTTTTTGAAGCATAGGAGTGGAAGGTCAAACAAAGGTGCAAATGACTTAAGTAGAAGGAAAAATTTGTTGATATAGAGGAATATAGAGGTTGTTGGGTTCAACGAACTCAAGAGTTTGTATCCAGAAGATCCAAACTTTGCAAAAGCTTGGAAGGCTTGTTTGGAACTTGTTACATTGGATAGGACAAGATGGTTAGATTTCTTAATCCAAGATGGAATTTTGTTTAGAGGAAGCCAATTGTGCATTCTGAGTTCTATGAGAGAGAATCTAATCAAGGAGAAGCATAGTGGAGGACTGGTTGGACATTTTGGTCAGGATAAGACCATTGCTCTTGTCAGTGAGAATTATTGTTGGCCACAATTACAACAAGATGTGAAGAAATTTGTACAAAGTTTTAAAGTATGTCAAATGGTGAAAGGAACAAGTTAGAATAATGGATTGTATTAGCCATTACCTATACCTAGGAGGATATGGGAGGATATTAGCATGGATTTTGCTCTTGGATTTCCAAGGACACAGAGAGGGCACGATTCCATATTTGTGGTGGTACATAGATTTTCAAAGATGGCACATTTCATTCTGTGTCATAAGACCAATGATGTTGTTCATGTTGCAGAGTTGTTTTTCAAAGAGGTGGTGAGACTACATGGTCTACCAAAGAGTATAGCTTCAGACAAAGATACCAAATTTGTTGGTTATTTCTGGAGGACATTATGGAAGAAATTGAAGATAGATTTGAAGTTTAGTTCTACACACCAACCATAGACTAATGGACAAACAAAGGTGGTCTATAGGAGTTTGGACAACTTGCTAAGATGCTTAGTTGGAGATAATCCCAAGGGATGGGATTTGATTATACCATAGGAAGAATTTTCTTACAATAATTATATCAATAGGAGCACTAGTAAATCACCATTCTAGATTGTATATCAGAGTAGTCCAAGAACTTCTTCTGAACTGAGAAATATGGTTATGGGGGAGAAGAGTGGTGTTGAGGCTGAAGATTTTGCTAAGCACCTGAAGAATTTGCACCAAGAGGTGAAGAAACATATCAATAAGATGAACTCACAATATAAGGCTCATGTAGATCAGAAAAGGAGGTATAAGGAGTTATAGGTAGGAGATGAAGTCATGGTTCATTGAAAAATGAAAGGTTTCTAGTTGGTACATACAAGTTAAAGATGAAGTAAATGGACCATGCAATATCCTGAAGAAGCATGATCCAAGAAATGCTTATGAGGTAGAGTTTCCTAGTGCAATAAATATTTCTCTTGTGTTCAACATTGCTAATTTGATAGAGTATCATGAAGGTAATATAGAGGAGAGTCTGATAAATGAACAATTCAAAATTCTAGCACCTACTTCAGAGAAGGAAAAGATAGAAGAAATCATAGATAGTCATGTGGGTAGAAGCAAAAGAAACATGCAATATGTAGAGTACTTGGTGAAATGGAGAGGAAGGCCTACTAAAGATTCATCATGTTTATCTGGGGCTGAGGTTAACTATCTTGGTTTCCCTCTAACTCCTGAGAAGTGACAAGGTCACTTTTCAAATTACCCTAGGTATCTAATGTAGCAGCATCTAGCAATGTAGGGAAATCTTGCATCACCCAAAAAAAATATTTTCTTTATTTTCTTTAGTTGTTTTGAGTCCCATGATGGCACTTGGAGGATATAAGACTGCCAAGCTTAAAAAATAGTGAAAAAATGAGAACTTACTATTTTTAGTAAGTTAGCCTAAATGGGCTCATATGGACGTGAAAATTTACCCCAAGGAGCAAAGTTGAAAAATATTCCTGATTGGGAAAGAATTACCTCAATAACCTACATGGTTTGGGAGAAATTAAAGTTTTTGTCTTAGGAAATTTCTCCAATGCAGCTTCAAATTTAGATATAAAACTTTAGAGGCCCCAAAACAACTCAAAAGGTGGTCGAACCAACCTACGGTGGGCTCATGTGTTGTAGAGATCGTCGAGAGCTTTCCAATGATATGCAATAATATCAAATTAGACATCAAGATCAAAAGTCATGGCCCCATGAAGTTGGTCCTCTAAAAAGTGAATTTCTTAAACATTTCTTCCTAGGCTAGAAATCAAATGGCGAGACTTATGGTACCAAAACAAAAGGGAAAAATTTGTAATTTCTAAAACATTCTAGGGTGGTTATTAGGGAAAATAAAAAGGGTTAAGCGGGGGTTATAGAAGGTGGCCCTAATGGTGTAGATTATGGCTCCAAATAGTATATTTTCTTTTCTGAGTTGATTTTGTTGTAATGAATCAAGCACATGAGGCTATAGCATGTAAGCTTTGAATCTATAATTTCACATTTTAAAAATAATTGAAAGTGAGTCATTTTTTTGTCTTGCATTCTCTATGTTGGTATTTGTTGTGATTTATGTGGGTTTTTGGTGGCGTAGCCCTCATCATAGGACCTCTAACGTAATATAAAATCAATTTTTTTTAGCAAAAATAATTTATATAAGATATAGAATTTGCATTGTCTCAAAGATAATAGAAAACAATGACACACAAAACAAATAAAATAGTCAAACCAATTGCCATACTACATAGTATCAAGGTCCTTGAGATATCTAATAGCCTCTAGCTCATCCATACTTAATTTTATCTTCTCCAAAATGAAGGTAGTATCCATTTTTTATGTTTGTATTTTTAATTGATCTAGAATAGTTTTTTTTTTTTTGTATTCTATGAGGCATAGAAAACTAAATCTATTTCTTGATCCTTTCAATTTATGAGTGGAAAACCATCAGATTATTGGTAGAGCTTATCATAACCTATTTATTGTAAGATAGAATGGAAGGGAGAAAAGTAACAATGGTGTCCTCATTACTAATAGTAGTAGTCATGTTAGAATCCATCTTATCAATATTATCTTTTAGAACCCATTATGGAAACTTGATCTTAGAGACCATCTTGTATAGAAAAATTAAGAAACACACCTTTAAGTGTTGATACCTTCTTCTAAGAAATAAAAGGAAGGACCAAAAGGAGAATTTATACAATATGAATGAGACTCAATGGGGAGTATTTTCTCTTCTTCATGTTATTCTTCAGAACAACATGATTACTAGTGTGACCAATAGTATGGCCTATAAGAGTAAACAATCTTGGGGAATGAAAATTTCACATGAATTTATGAGTAACCATGGTGGAGGTATCAATATTTTTGAATTGGGTGGTCTCCAACTAAATAGGAATAATAATATTAATTTTTTTGGAATTGAAGCTTCAACTTCATCTTAATAAGTAATGCATGGGTCTTTTGGAAAATAAAATAAAATAGTTATCTTCCAAATTATATGTAATATCTAATAAGATTATTTTGGAGTAGTTAGAACTTGTGGATCATAAGATGAGGGATGGATGCTTTGATTTCCAAGTAGAATGAAGGGAGTGATTGGGAACAATCAAGCTATGGATCTTATTTGTAAGTGTATTATTCATAAATTTAGGGGAGACAAGGGAAATATCAAGGTATTTCCTTTCAAGGGTAGAACACATACCTCAATCGAATTAGTAGGGGAAGGAGTCAAAGTGTCCACAATATTTTGACTAAAAGGCATAATCATAGTGGTGTAGGTGAAATGCATGAGTTGAAAGAGTAGAGTCAAAAAATTAGACCTTAATGAATGTGAATGTAGGCCCATTAATAAGAACTTCCACCATCAACTATTGTAGGGACTTAAGAAGAAAATGGAGGAAACTACAAAGAAAACCATGTTAAAAACTATCTAAAAGAACAAAATGGTATGAGATAATACAACCATACCTTGTCTCAAGGGTGAAGTATTTGATGAAATAAATACTCACTTTCTCTCATGGCTTAGAAAGGTCAATAATTATATAGCCATTTTGAAACCCTTACACCTTCACTTCTCCCTAGAGAAAATTATTCATCATCATTTTACATTATATTTTCCAACCAATTTAAATTCAATCTCTTCCATCCTCAAGGCAATAACTAGGGTAGAAAAGTCTTCAATGTTAATAAATTTAACATTTCAAATTTAATACCAACCTTCCTCTCTTTCCAATATTTGGTGAATTGTACTTAAAGGGTAGGGTCATGATCCATAATATTTTCTATGTCTATAATCACCCCTATAGTTGAAAAATTCTTCCAATTTTTCTCATTACTTTTAAGGATTTCACACGACACAAACTCCACATAGATCCATTCTTCTCACATACTATTCACCAAGGGGTACCAAGGGAATTTGTAATCCAAAGAAATATGCATAGTAGATTGGGGCTCAAATTCAAGTTTGATGCTAACATATCTTTGAGCAAAAATATAGGCACAAAATGCACCACCAGATGCAAAAGTGAGAGAATTCCCCATGTGGTGATAAATTCTTGATATTATACATATTTTCAAGCTAAAGTTCCTAACTCCACACAAAATTTGTTGTATAGTCAGCCAAGCAGGCATGAAATAAATAAGAGAATTTATTATAGACATGAAGGATGACATGACACTAGCCAAACGCCTGTGGAAAGATAAGAATCATAGCACCGAGTTTAATATCTCCACCTTAGTGGTTTTGGGCATAATTATAAATTAAAATATTTTTTATTTTTAGGAATATTGGAGTAGAGTTTCTAAATCCTATAACTAGTAAGAGTTATTCCTAGATTAGTCAATGAGTAAGGAATTTTATGACCTTCTATGAATGTATTCCTAATATTCAACCTTGAGAACCTTTGTATCATTTTTTGGCATCATTATTATAGGTACAAAAAATTAATTTCAAATAAAGATCAATGACATTTTGTTTTAGCCTACTTACAATTGTGAGTAGCTAATTCAATTTTTTTTAGCTTTTTTCAAAACCAATAGTGCTAAAGTAGAAAATATGTTCTCTTCTTTATTCTTTGTATTTCCTCTAGAGCTTAACTTACCAATATTATCTTTGGATGTGCCATAAAATTTGTTTTAGCCATTGTGACAAAGGATAAATCTAGGAAATAGCCTTCCTAAGATATTTAAATAACATAGTAAATATAATATTTAATTAAAATTTAAATATAAAAATAATATAATTAAGAAAATAGAAGAAAATGTTATATATATATATATATATATATATTCCAACTCTCTAAACATTTCTTCAAGAATATTGAAGTGATTTATTGAATACTTCAATGGTATGTGGATGATCTTGGTATTAGTATAACAATACCATTATATTATTAAATCAAGTTAGATTGAATAGAATATTTGTGATGAAACAATTGAAAGGGGGAATTTATAGATTTTTGAAGATTGGATTGATAGTTTAGATTTCATAAAAGATTAGGCGTTAATGGTAGATATTGTGGATTTAGCTCAAAGAAGTGGATCAATTAAATAAATTTGGTGAGGAAAATTCACTAATGGAGTTAACTTACTAGAAGATGATTATAATTTTATTTTTTTTAACATTATTGAGAAAGTTACTAATTTTGTATATTGTTAATTTATTTAAAATATTTTTTGATGAGGAAGTACCTAAATTCATGGAGTTAATTTTAGAGGAGATAACATGATGAGATTTCTTAATTTATTAAAGGGATAATTAGCTCATATTAATTAAATAATAAATAATTATTTAATTAACTGATACTAATTATAATTAATGATATTGATAAATAATAATGTTTTATGATAATACTGGTACAATTAATATAATGAAAATTATTTAAGATTAAAATAATATGGGTTAATAAATAATAAGAGGATAATAATTGATAATTGAATTTTTATTTTTATTTTCATTTTTTATTACATTTCTCCCCTCTTTGATACGATGTTCATGTTAACATAAATATATTATTACATCATTTCCTTTATTAGCAAGCGGGTATACATTTACCTATCAATTTAACTATTTTGTTTAACCACCCACTCTTCCTTTCTTGTTTAAATGCTCCTATTGTTCATTGAATGAATCATCGAGTTATCAGGCTCTTCATTTGGTATCAAAGCATTAGGAAAGCGACGTATTTGACTTAGATTTTGTTAAAATAAACACTAATTTCTCCCTCCAGTAGATTCCAGTAATCCGATTTTTGCTTATCCACAAAAAATCTATTTTTTGTCTTATCTTTAACTTGTCGTGTATTGCAAGTTTTTATGCCACCTACAATCTGATTTGTTTTGGCTTTATCTCCAATCTCCACTGCCTCTGCTCACTGACTGTAGGAGATTAACCGTTTGTGGTGGTACCTATAAATCCACCTTTATGCAATGATTTTTAGATAATTTTTGTATGAGAGATTAAAAACGTAAGAGCTCTGTAGAGTCTCATATATCTGTACATTTGGGCATTTTCAATATATAGAAAAAAAAATTGTGTGCAGTAGCATACTTTATCTACATGCTCTTTTTTTAATTTGCATACTCTATTTTATTTTAATTCCTCTGCATTCTACAGATTCAAGGAGAGCTACGCTGAGTGTGAGTGAGTTCAAAGATTGTTGTAACTCTAAAGTGCCCTTCCCTTCCACTTGAAGATTACATTTATCATAAATTTGAATCAATATGGCTTCAAATAGCAGTTTGGCTCAGCCACAGGTTCCTATGCTGACTGAGAAGAATTATGATTCTTGGTTTATCAAAATGAGAACATTATTGCATTCTCATGAACTCTGGGGATTTGTTATTGATGGATATTCAGAGCCAATTGACCATGCAGCAGAATTGGCTCTAACCAATGTAGAGCAGAATCTGTTAAAGGAGAACAAAAAGAAAGATAACAAAGCTCTTGGCCTTATTCATCAAGGCTTAAATGAATCCATATTTCAGAAAGTATCAACTGCAGAATCTTCAAAGAAGGCTTGGGACACTCTTGAACTTGTTACCAAGGTGTATCCAAGGTGAAGAAGGTCAAGTTGTAGAACTTGAGGAGAGACTTTGAGAATCTAATGATGAAGGATAGTAAAACTGTGGATAGTTTTATGACTCGGATCATGAATGTTATTAATCAGTTGAGACAATATGGAGAGGACCTCTCAAATAAGAGAGTGATTGAAAAATTACTCAAAAGTTTGCCAAAGAAATTTGAAGTTGTGGTTATTCCTATTGAAGAGTTTAAAGACATTAGTCAAATGCAAATTGTTGAGTTGACTGGTTCTCTGATTGCTCATGAATCTAGGATGTCTAGATATGATGATAATCCACTGCAGAATGCTTTCAAAACTCAACTACATGTTACCAGAGGCAAAGGCAGAGGAAGGTCTAGTAACAAAGGAAGAGGAGGCAGAATTGTTGATCAAAGAGACAACAAAATTAATTCAGAAGCTGAGGAGAAATATCGACAAAACTCTCCTAATTTAAGGGGGAGTGACAACAAAATTGGCAGCAAGGAAACCAGAGGTATGATAAGTCTAAGGTACAATGTTTTTATTGCAAAAAATATGGTCATTTTTCTAACAAGTGTTGGAAGAAGCAAGCAGATGCTGGTAAGCAATCTGCACACATCACAGAGGAGTCTAAAGATAATCAGAAAATAGTGTTTTTGACTTGCAATGTGACTCAAGCATGTTCAAATGACGTTTGGTTTTTGGATAGTGGCTGCAGCAATCACATGACTGGAAATAGAGAAATGTTTACCAGTCTAGACACCAGTGTTCAGTCTGAAGTAAAGCTGGGTAATGATTATAAAGCAAGTGTTAATGGTAAAGGACTAATTTCTGTGTATACCAAGAATGGTGAAAGAAGAACAATAGATGATATGTATTATGTACCTAGTTTAAAATGTAATTTGTTGAGTATTGGATAACTGATGGAGAAAAGGTATACAGTGTTCTTCAATAATGAGGTATGTACAATCATTGATAAGTATCCAAGTAAGCAGGTGATAGAAAGAGTGGAGATGACAAAAAATAGGATGTTTCCACTTACAATAAGTAATGAACTATCTAACTCTTTGAATGCTTATAAAGTTAAGAGTTTAGATGAATCCTGGTTATGGCATTTAAGGTATGGCCATTTACATTTTGGTGGTCTAGATTTTCTGCAGAAGAAGCTGATGGTGAAAGGGTTGCCCAGTATTTAGCAACCAACAAGTTCATGTGAAAGTTGCATACTAGCAAAGCATCATAGAGAGAAATTTGTTTTTGGACTCTCATATAGAGCAAAAGGTCCATTGGAGATAGTTCACACAGATTTGTGTGGGCTGGTGCAAACATCGTCATTGACTGGTAATATTTATTATTTAACCTTTATAGATGATTATAGTAGGAAGAGTTGGGTTTATCTTCTTAAGCAGAAATCTGAAACCTTTGTTGTATTCGAAAGGTTTAAAGCCTTGGTTGAAAAAGAGACTGGCAAATATATTAAAGTTCTAAGATCAGATAGAGGAGGTGAGTATATGCTAAATGATTTCATGGATTTTTTCCAAGATCATGGAATCAAGAGACAGTTTACTACTCGCTTTACTCCACAACAAAATGGAGTAGTTGAAAGGAAGAACCGAACCATTATGAACATGGCTCGGAGTATGCTGAAGCAGAAGCATCTATCAAATTAATATTGGGGAGCAGCAGTTATATGTTCAATTTATATCTTAGATAGGAGTCTGACTCAGAGTGTGAAGGACCCTGTTCCCCAGGAAGCTTGGAGTGGTAAGAGTTGCAATGTATCTCATTTGAGGATTTTTTGGTGTGTTGCATATGCACATGTACCTGTAGAGATGAGAAGAAAGTTAGATGACAGAAGTGAGAAGTGTATCTTTATTGGATATAGTGAGGAGTCTAAGGCATATAGGCTCTATAATCCCATCACCAAGAAGTATATTATTAGTAGAGATGTTGAGTTCAAGGAAGAAAAGGCTTGGGATGGAAGCATAGATAATTTTGTTCCAGATGGAGTTGTGTTATCTCATGGAGATGATGAAGGAAATGAGCAGGCCATACAAGATGGACAGTTGATTCCACAAGCACATACACCTCCAACAAGCACTCTAAGAAGACAATCTCCAGGAGTTAGCTCATCACAATTTAGAACACCCAGAACTCAAGAGCATGGTGAACCATCTGGTTATGGTGGACAACAAACAACAGAATCAGAGGTTAGTAATGAAACAAATCTCACACTAGCTACATTAAGGAATAGAATTAAAGGTTAGAAGTTTGGAAGCTTAAGAGAATTATATGAGCAGAATGAAGAAATAGATCAAGTTTCAAATTTTGCATTGATTGCATATGATCCAGTAAGTTTTGAAGAAGCTATTAAACAAGATGTTTGGGTAAAAGCTATGGATGAAGAGATGGATGCCATCGAGAGAAATAACACTTGGAATCTTGTAGATTTACTTGAAGATAAAAATTGTATAGGTGTTAAATGGATTTATAAAACTAAGCTAAATGTTTAAGGTAAGGTTGAGAAGCACAAATCAAGACTTGTAGCTCAGGGGTTCAGTCAGCATCCTGGAATTGATTATAATGAAACTTTTGCACGTATTGCCAGAATAGATATGGTGAGGATGGTGTTGGCTATTGTAGCACAAAATAAGTGGAAAATGCATCAAATGGATGTACAATCTACATTTTTAAATGGATTTTTGGAAGAAGAGGTTTATGTGAAACAACCTCCAGGATACGAAATTGAAGGACACGAAGAAAAGGTCTATAAGTTAAATAAGGCATTATATGGATTGAAACAAGCTCTTAGAGTATGGTATACCATGATTGATGAATACTGCAGAGTATTCAGTAGGAGTCCAAGTGAGCCAACCTTGTATACAAAGGTAAATCAGGAAGGGAAAATTTTGATAGTGTGTTTGTATGTTGATGATTTGATTTTTGTTGGAGATCTCTCTATTGATGACTTTAAGATAGCCATGAAAACTGAGTTTGATATGACTGATTTAGGATTGATGAGATATTTTCTTGGTATTGAAATTTCTCAATCTAAAGATGGTATTTTTATTTGTCAATCTAAGTATGCAAAAGATTTTTTGAGAAGGTTTAATATGGTGAACTATAAGCCAGCTGCAACACCAATGGCAATTGGTACAAAACTCAGTAAGAAGGATCAAGGGTCAAGTGTTGATCCGACTTTGTATAAGAAATTGGTTGGTTGTCTCATGTATTTGACAACATCAAGGCCTGATATAATGCTTGTTGTAAGTTTAATTTCCAGGTTTATGGAGTCTCCCATGAGCACCCACTGACAAGCTGGAAAGAGGATCTTAAGATACATTGCTAGAACAACAAATTTTGGTATTTTGTAATACATCAGTTTCAGATTTTAAGTTGACTGGATATTCTGATAGTGATTTTGCAAGCAGTGCTAATGACAGGAAAAGTACATCTGGGTATGTATTCAGTTTTGGATCAGGTTCAGTAGCTTGGGCATCAAATAAGTAGCCCATTGTGGCCTTATCATCTATTGAGGCAGAATATGTTGCAGTGACAGCAGCAACTTGTCACACTATTTGGATGAGAAAATTTTTGACTGAGTTGTTACATGCACAGGAAGAAGCAACTCGAATTTTCTATGATAACAAATCTTCCATTGCCATAGCAAAGAACCATGTTTTCCATAAGAAAAGTAAGCATATTGATACTAGGTTTCATTTTATTCGAGAATTGGTAAATGGAAATGAAATTTGTATGGAGTTCTATAGATTAGAACATCAATTTGCAGATATATTTACAAAACCACTGGCAAAGGAGCTGTTTGAAATTCACAGAGAGAATATAAGGGTCTATATGATTAACACCAGTTTTTGAAGCATATATAGTCGAAATTAAGGAGGAGTGTTAAAATCAACACTAATTTCTCCCTCCGGCAGATTCCAGAAATCTGATTTTTGCTTATCCACAAAAAAACTGTTTTTTTATCTTATCTCTAACTTACTGCGTATTGCAAGTTTTTATGCCACCTACAATCTGATTTGTTTTGGCTTTATCTCCAATCTCCACCGCCTCTGCTCACTGACTGTAGGAGATTAACCGTTTGTGGTGGTACCTATAAATCCACCTTTATGCAACGATTTTCAGATATTTTTGTATGAGAGATTAAAAACGTAAGAGCTCTGTAGAGTCTCATATATCTGTATTTGGGCATTTTCAATATATAGAAGATTTGTTTGTGTGCAGTAGCATACTTTATCTACATGCTCTGATTTTAATCTGCATACTCTGTTTGATTTTAATTCCTCTGCATTCTACAGATTTCAGATGCCCATTTTCATCTGGACAAAAGTTCATCAGGAGCGATGAGATTTTAATGTGTGGTGTTTGAATTTTTGAAAGGTTATGCATTGGAATCTTGAGGAAGCGAAGGTTATGGCAGTGGCCTGTGTGACTTTTCAATCTATAAGTGCGTGGAATGTATGACTTTTCAATCTGCAAGTGCGTGGAATTTAATACACATCAACCTCTATAGAATAAGGCGTAAGGTTATGTGGGTGTTTGCATTCATGTAAGGAAGTTATGATGTTGCTGGCAGATGTATGAGTCCCTGAAAGATGTCGCGAAGCAGAAGAATGTGCCTTACGAGAACTCCATCTCTCTTCTGCAAAGGAATCATTGCTACTTTTCAAGAGAGATTGAAGTAGCCATTTTGATGAGGCTGTTGAAGAATTTAGGATGCAATAAGGAGGTGTGATATATAGATGTCCAACTAATTTTACTATTTACTGTTTGTTCTCGACACCATTTTTTCCTAGCTTCCAACCCTGTTAGTTGTAATAAATGGCAAAAGAGAGGAGAATTTTTTAACACATTTGTAAAGGGCGTGAAGTTAATAAAGTTAATTTCCTCTATTTCTCTTTTGGGAGTTATTCACATTAGTCTATACATTATTCATTTTTTCCTAGGAAATATTATAAGGTGAATTTTGGTGGATGACGAGTGTACTAGTTAATGCAAGCATTGTTGCAAGAAATCCGGATAATGGGCAGCAATTAAGAAGTTGAGATAGAAATTGTAGACACCACTAGCTCTATTTCACTCTACTAGATACTCTATGAAATACTAGTAACGGGTGAGTTTCTTAGGCAAGGCCTATTGAAGTATTTTGTATTTGATATGAGAAGCCAAGCATAGAGAATTCGTGTCAAGCTTGAAGAAGGCTATGTTATAGATGATGAGTACGAGGTAGAATGTCCATATAAGCATTCTCATCCCACTCCATGAGTATACAAAGCTCATATGTACACCTATTTTCCTCTTTAAAAGGAAGTGTGCGTCAACTTAAATAATAAAATTTCTTGAGGAATAAAATATTTTTGTTTTACTAATTTTTGGTGTCATCATGTCTTTCCCAAAGTTACTTCTCTTAGATTCTCAACTCCTCAAGGGGCCCAACTATGCTGCATGGAAGACAAAGATGCACACAATTCTTTATTTTGGAGAATTATGGAAAATCTTTATTGGTGCAATGCAATGTCCAACTAATGCGGATGAGCGAAAAAAGATTGAGAAGGCCAATCTGCAAAAACTTTGATTTTGATTAGTCTTAGTATTTTTGACAAGGTTTAGCCACATGTTCGAGATGTGATAACGTCAAAAGTAGCCTAAGATGCTCTATCCACCATTTATAAGGCAAAGAACCAGACCAAGATCCTCCATCTCTAGTCCAAGCTTCATATACTTAATATGCAAGCTAGTGAGAAAGTAGAGGATTTTTTATATCACGTATCACAACTCTGATTAGAGCTTGTTTCCCTTGGAGAAAATGTAGAGGATAAATTGCTTGTTCTAATCAATCTGAGAGCTCTTCCTTCCTAGTTTTAGACAATTGTGATGGTGTTGAACATCATCAAGTAGAAGGTGCCATTTGAAGAATTGGTGAATTTTCTTCTACAAGAAAAATCCATACAATTAG
The DNA here is from genome assembly GCA_007258455.2 of Sequoia sempervirens. Classification (NCBI taxonomy): domain Eukaryota; kingdom Viridiplantae; phylum Streptophyta; class Pinopsida; order Cupressales; family Cupressaceae; genus Sequoia; species Sequoia sempervirens. The sequence goes on from VDFB02270651.1 coordinate 198,846,709, forward strand.
TGCAAGATGAGTTTGAGAACAAAGCACTAATCTCAAGACAACAACATGGTCAAAGATTTTGAAAAGGACAACCACACAAGCAATCAAAGGAGCCACCACAATACCTATATAGGCCTATGAAGGAAAATCAATGGTGTTACATCTATAGTACTCACACACATGACAATGAGTATTATTATTATACTGTCCTAACTCAAGGAAATTCTAGTCAAGAAGGCACATATAGTGTAGGTGATTTTCACTCCAAAATGATGTCCTCACCAATAGAAGCAAAAAGGACATATTTATGCTCAACAAGATGATACAATTGATGAGGATGTACCAAATACAACCAATTGTGGCATCAATTAGAATATTGTTCTTGTTTCTCAAGCCTCGCATCCTTCGAGGGATGTTTGGTTGATTGAATCTAGCACTAGTAAGCATATAACAGGAAATAGAAATATTTTTTATACACTAGCTGATCAACCCACTAGACATTCAACTTGGAGTAAAGAAAAAAAAGAGTATGTTGTAGAAGGAATTGGCACTATCACCCTTCCTCTCGAGACAAGAAGTTGTACTCTCACAAATATGCTCTATGTTCCAGGTTTGACATCCAATCTCTTATCTATATGTCATCTTTTGAATCACAAGCTTAAGGTAAATTTCTAGGTTAAGGATGGTGCTAATTCCTATCTAATATCTAGATATGGTACGATAGTTTCTAGAGATTTTATGAAGGATCATTTATTTAAACTAGATACAATTTCATCTTCTATAGTTTATTTATCTACCTCTATAACCAATCAATTGTTCTTTGGAATTATTGATAGAGGTATCTTTCAACTAACTCCCTCTATTCGCTTAGCTCTAAGGAGATGCTAAGTAGACTTCCTTATCTTTCTTATTCTTTTCCTTTATGCCCTAGATGTCTTGTAAGAAAATAGCATCAAGATCCATTTGAGATGAGTACCTTTTATGTCAAGGACCATCTTGAGGTTATGCATACCGATCTGTGTGGACCCTTTCCTACTTCCTTTCAATGTTGTAAATAATTTCAGTTGCTCATAGATGATTTCTCTCACAAGACCTAGTTGTACTTTCTCACAAAGAAGAGTGAAGCCTTTGCCCAATTTTAGGACTTTTACCAATTATTTGTTCGAGTTACAAACACATATTTTTTTCTCCTCTTCTTATATTGAGGGGGGAATTCACATCCAATAATTTATTCAAATTCTTGAAGTTTCATGGCATCAAACAACATTTGAATACCCCTATACACCCTAGTAGAATAGCATTGTAGAGTGTCACAATCAAAATGTCATGGAGATGGCTTGATGCATGCTTTCCTTAGCTTAGTTGGAGGACTGATTTTAGATAGAAGTAATTCATACATATGTGTATCTTCTCAATAGGGATCCTACAAAGATAATCCAAGACAAAACACCTTAAGAGGTATGGAGTGGTTATAATCCTTCATTTTATCATCTTTGAGTATTTGGATGTACTGCATTTATGTATGTCCTAGCTACCAGGAGGAAGAAAATTAATTGCAAGACACTCCAATGCATCTTTTTTGAGATACAATAGAACTTCCAAATTTTATCGTCAATATCCCGAGACCACAAAAGATTTATGAGTGTCAAGATGTGGCATGCAATGAGTCATCATTTGACTTCATGACCCAAAAGGAAGACACAACCACCTCTCATAGATTACTCTCACCATCAGATAATAAGAATGAATATTCTTCTCAAAAAGAAGATGAGCTACAAGGAGAGTTGTTTATTGATTATGTCCTTTTGAACAACATTCTCCATATCAACAACAATAGTGCTCAAAATGGGTCTAAACCACCATAAGGGACTTCCATCTAGATTCTCTTATAGATCTCTCATCAAGAGTCGAGACAAGAAGATAGGTAAGAAATAATGAGAAATTTTGCATTGATGAGTTTGGGAGTTGATAATGTTGAACCTTATATAGTCTAAGAGGCACTCATTTAACGACATTATAATAAGGCCATGAATGTTGTGTATGATCCTTTTGTAAAAAATTAGACATGGGAACTTGTCATTTTACCTATAAGAAAGAAACCCATAGGTTGCAAATGGGTTTTCAAAATAAAATATAAGGTAGATCGATCCATCAACAAATATAAAGAATGAATTGTCACAACAGGATATTCTCAATAGGAGGATATTGATTATGATGAGACCTTTGCAGCCACTGTGAAGCTCAAAATAATCTAAGTTGTTTATGCACTAGCAACTCAAAAGGGATGGAAGCTTCATCAAATGGACATCAAAAGTGCTTTCCTAAATGGTAATCTAGAAGAAGACATTTGCATGACCCAAGCAGAAGGCTTCATTGATGGAAATCATTGTCACAAGGTATGCCATCTTATTATGTCACTTTACAAGCTTAAACAAGCCCCTAGGGCATTGTACATAAAACTATATGGCCACCTCTTGCAACATGGTTTTCCTTGTATCCCCTCAAATCCAAATTTATATGTTAAGAATGTAGACATAGAGATTATCATATTCTTGTCTTGTAAGTGGATGGTCTTGTGATCCCAAGAAGATCAGACAATCTCATTGATGATGTAAAAAAAATTGAATATATCCTTCCATATGATAGACTTGGGGAAACTTCACTATTGTCTTGATTTGAAGATATGAAAAAAAAAAGCATCACATCTTTATTTCATAGATGAAATATGTCAAGACACTTTTGGAAAAAATTAGAATGTCTGATTGTAAACCTACGTCCACTCCAATGGGGAAAGGTTTGCAACTTTCTTAATTCCAAGATTCTCCCCAAGTAGATGCTACGCTCTACCAATAGTTGATTGGGACTCTCATTTACTTGACTTATACTACAACATATTTATGCTTTTTTGTTGGCTATCTTTCTAGATTTATGTAGGAGTCGAAGCAATGTAATTTTGGTTGCAGCTAAGTGTGTTTTGTGATATATGTTTGAGGTGCACCTAATTATGGTTTGGAAAATAAGAATAACCCTCAATTCTTCTTGCATGGATATGTCCACTATAACTATG
>VDFB02270651.1:198849774-198869691 GCA_007258455.2 Sequoia sempervirens
ACTTCATCCAAAGCCCCTCTTTATAAGCAATATAAGAACAAGTAAGAGTAAACTCACTAGAAACTTTCTAGTCACCTTCATGACAAATATTTAATACTTGAAACAAAAAAATAAAAATACATACAATATACAAGTAATAAATACTCAAATACCTTTTTAATAGCCACTTTTCTTCATCAAACAAATTATCTCACTACATGTACTCTATACATTAGATGATTTCATAATATTAAAAATAATTTATAGTTAGTAAAAATTATTAAATTTATTCTTCCAACAAATTCCATCAACCATATACTCACTAAACCATTATTCTTCATATACTACCCCAATTAAATATACTTAAAATTTCAAATACCTCCACTAACAAAATATTGTTCTATTACAAAATATAAAATATTTAATACCACACCATCCCAACACAACTTTCACCGCACATTTGTCCCTTTCTGATTACATTGAACTCGTTCCAAAAAACACTTACGTTTTTCTCTATTGATAAGCAAGTGATAAGTATTTGTCATAAACCAAGCGTCATGCTTTCTATTGCTTTACGATTAGTTGACCTTTCCTTTATAAATAAAGAATCCAAAAATATAATAATAAAAACCCTTGGTTGTTACACACATACGTTACGCCTTTCGACGCTCTCGCATACGTCATCATCGAACGTCATCATTAGCAAATAACTCTCTCTTCTTCGAACGATTCGGTTTTATGTCGAGAATCTGCTCAAACCAAACTTCATGTTTTCGTCAAATTTATAAACTGTTATAATTAGTTATAATATTGTGCGCGTCATCTTAATATTTTAATAAAGATCCGAAACAACACTCTTTTCATTGATTTTGAATACTCTGCAAGCCTTTTGTATTATTATTATCAATAATTGAAAGAATACAAGTTTTAATCATCACAATTGATTAATATAATTGGTAGCTTTTTTATAAAGCATTTAATTGAAAAATGTTTATTTTTTGGAATGTTCCCCTTCATCTTTACTTATTCTGCTTCTTTTACTCGACCTTCTTAATGAAGTGGGTGATTGAGAATGCAAATCTACGTAGCATCCGGACTCAACATTGAGCGGAAAGTTCAGAATAGCTCTACTACCGCGCATTTCATAAGCCGCGCGGTCATATGCCGCGGCAGCAGCTTCCGCCGTACTGAAAGTGCCAAGCCAAAATCTCGAGCCTTTCTTATCAGGATTTCTTATCTCTGCAGCAAACTTTTCCCTCCCTTTAATTTGTTTCACTCCTCTGTAATGCTTCTCTCCCTCTTTATACAACGTCACTGCCCCTGCCCCATTTTTCTTTTCTACTGACGGAATAACTGATTTCCGCCCGCTGTTCGCAGCTTCCTCCAATGTCTTATTACTGTCATTTGCCAGATGTTCATGGCCGGAAACAGTAGAATGTGAGACGGCATTCAAAGGACGAAGAGTCGGGGAGGAATGGGAGAAACATTCTTGGTGTATTGGAATTGCAGAGAATTGTTGCTCCTCCACTGAAATGGCAGTGGTTGTGTTTACAGAGGGAGGTGAAGAGGAGTCATCGTCCCCAAGCAAAAACTGGGAAATTATTTCCAGCATTTTCGCATTCTCCGCTGCTTCGTCAGCTTGATTACTCATCGCCTCTGCTATTTTTGCTCACTCCGAGGTATATTGTAGGCGTCCTTCTCGTTATTTAGAAATTATGATGTCTCGTCGTGGAAGTCTGTGGAGATATAAAGAGAGGAAGCGATAGTGGCTGCGTTATGATAATGGTTCCTCTATCATCCTCGAAATTTCCTTCTGCGTACTACTTTTACCAGTTGTTCTACGACTCACTACGACTGCGTATTCAACGAAAAGCGCTTAGAAAATGACGAGCGACCTGGGAGAGAGAATAAATAAATATATGTGGGAGTGACATATGAGTGACATGGGCACATGCGTAAGTTGCAAATCTATTAAGTTATTAAAAAGTTAAAAGACGCTCCTAAAATGCGATTTTATATTTTAAGTTGTTTGTTAATAATCTCCAGAATTTAATAGTTATTTTTAAGTTGCTTCTTAAGAATCTTCAGGATTTTATGTTATTTTTAACCTTCAAGTTTTAATATTGTGAAGTAAATAGAGAAATTTATGGTAATTTAACTTTCAAATTTTAACATTGTTAAGTAAATAAAGAAATTTGTGGTAAACTTTCTATTATATTTTTCATATAAATTTATTATATAGTTTAATGAAATTTTTTTGTTATGGAATCTAAAATTAAATAAGTAGTTGTCAATTTTTTGAAAACATATAAATTTTTTAAAGGATTTCGCAAGAATTCAACCATATGATGTATTTTTATTTTTGATTTGGGCCTATTTTATGGATTATTAAGAAGAAAATTCTTGTTAATTTTTCATCCATCGAGTTTGAATATTGTTTCATGCAAGGAGCTGTGTGTGAGGTCATTTGGTTACGTCGTATTTGGCTAACATCGATGTACTTGAAGAAAATCCACCTATTATTTCTTCATGCACAAAAAGATTGTGTTGTCTCATGTAAACCCACATTTCATGAATTAACAAATCATATAAAGATTGGATATCATTACATTCATCAAAAATTCCTTCACCACCACATTTAGCACTAGTACTATGCAAAAAATTCTTAGATAGCCGATATACTCACCAAGTCTCTTGGCAACCTTTTTTTTTTTTTTCAGGAGTACATTTGTAAGAACAATGTAATAAGGGGGGATAATTAGCATACATAAATATAAATTATTACATGTTTTTCTTTGTTAGCAAGTGGGTATACAATTAACGTGTCAATTTAACTATTTTTCTAACCACCCACTCTTCCTTTCTTGTTTAAATTCTCTTGTTGTTCATTGAATGAATCATCAAATCATCAAGATCTTTAGTTCAAAGTACCATTGTTTCAAACAAAGAATAATTAGCTAAGAATAAATACTTTGAAGAGATCAAGAAATTAATTACATGCCCAAGTCATGTAGAATAAATAATTGAAGATTAATTAGTAGGATGATTCCCTCTCAAGAGGTTGTCCATGTGAAAAACTACATGAGTGTTCTCTTGAAATAAGAGACAATAACAAAAAATTAGACAAAAGATTGAAAATTATGAAAGAACAATATTGGAAAAATGTAGAAAATTGAACAAGAGAGCTTTTGTACAAGGGGAATTCCCTAATTGGGAGGATCTTATGCTTTTTCTTGAATATTAATATTATCCATAGTTGGGATATTAAAAGATGATGTATCTACTTAGTTTTAAGTGGCTCCCATGAAAAATATAATTTCTTATTCTCTTTACAAACCCTTGATGAAAGTATAAGAATCTTATTGCAAGGTTCTTGGTTCCTTGGTAAATCTAATATTTTTTTTTTGAAAAGATAATCTAATAGTTTTTATGCTACCAAGAAAATTTTTGATAGGGTGCCTATGTGGGTTAGGTTCCCAAGGATTCCTTTAGAATATTGAGGTAAAGAGATAAGACAAGGTATTTATGGAAATGTTAAAAATCTTTGAAATATTTGGTTTTTGCAAGAGTTTGTGTATGTGATGATATTGATAATGTGTTATCAAATACTATTAAATTATGTTACAATTTTGATGTCTAGGATTACAAAATCTAATATGAGTCCTCCTTGAAGGGTTATTTTCATTGTCGTAGAGACTGGTATTTCTACCATTCATGCCCCGATATCAAAGAGAACCTCAATGTCTAATAATAAATACCATTCCTTCTCTTTATCATGGGAACAAAGTGTGCTCCATGATGATGCATAAAGTAAAGGATTTAAGCTTAATATTTGTGAGCCCCATAGGAGAAAATCATCGTCTTCCTTCAAGCTCAAGATGATATGTCCTCTAGTTGTGCTTGATGTTTAGTAAGCTAATCTCTAACTTGAATTCAAAATGAGAGTACAAAATGATGAAGTCAATGATCAACAATTGATGAATTACTTCATCCAAAGCCCCTCTTTATAAGCAATATAAGAACAAGTAAGAGTAAACTCACTAGAAACTTTCTAGTCACCTTCATGATGAATATTTAATGCTTGAAACAAAAAAATAAAAATACATACAATATACAAGTAATAAATACTCAAATACCTTTTTAATAGCCACTTTTCTTCATCAAACAAATTATCTCACTACATGTACTCTATACATTAAATGATTTCATAATATTAATAATAATTTATAATTAGTAAAAATTATTAAATTTATTCTTCCAACAAATTCCATCAACCATATACTCACTAAACCATTATTCTTCATATACTACCCCAATTAAATATACTTAAAATTTCAAATACCTCCACTAACAAAATATTGTTCTATTACAAAATATAAAATATTTAATACCACACCTTCCCAACACAACTTTCACCGCACATTTGTCCCTTTCTGATTACAATGAACTCGTTCCAAAAAACTTACGTTTTTGTCTATTGATAAGCAAGTGATAAGTATTTGTCATAAACCAAGCGTCATGCTTTCTATTGCTTTACGATTAGTTGACGTTTCCTTTATAAATAAAGAATCCAAAAATATAATAATAAAAACCCTTAGCTGTTACACACGTACGTTACACCTTTCGACGCTCTCGCATACGTCATCATCGGACGTCATCATTAGCAAATAACTCTCTCTTCTTCGAACGATTCGGTTTTATGTCGAGAATCTGCTCAAACCAAACTTCATGTTTTCGTCAAATTTATAAACTGTTATAATTACTTATAATATTGTGCGCGTCATCTTAATATTTTAATAAAGATCCGAAACAACACTCTTTTCATTGATTTTGAATACTCTGCAAGCCTTTTGTATTATTATTATCAATAATTGAAAGAATACAAGTTTTAATCATCACAATTGATTAATATAATTGGTAGCTTTTTTATAAAGCATTTAATTGAAAAATGTTTATTTTTTGGAATGTTCCTCTTTATCTTTGTTTATTCTGCTTCTTTTACTCGACCTGCTTAATGAAGTGGGTGATTGAGAATGCAAATCTACGTAGCATCCGGACTCAACATTGAGCGGAAAGTTCAGAATAGCTCTACTACCGCGCATTTCAAACGCCGCGCGGTCATATGCCGCGGCAGCAGCTTCCGCGGTACTGAAAGTGCCAAGCCAAACCCCGAGCCTCCTTTATCTGGCTTCTTTATCTCTGCAGCAATTTTTCCTGCGCGACTCCTGCTTCACCTCTGTAATGCTTCTCCCTCCCCTTTATACAAACGTCACTGCTTCGGCCCCCTTTTCCTTTTCTACTGACGTACTAACTAATTTCCACTCGCCCTTTGCAGCTTCCTCCAATGTCGTATTACTGTCATTTGACAGATGCTTGTGGCCGGAAACAGTAGAATGTGAGACGGCATTCAAAGGACGAAGAGTCGGGGAGGAATGGGAGAAACATTCTTGGTGTATTGGAATTGCAGAGAATTGTGGCTCCTCCCCCGAAATGTCAGTGTTTGTGTTCACAGAGGGAGGTGAAGAGGAGTCATCGTCCCCAAGCAAAAACTGGGAAATTATTTCCAGCATTTTCGCATTCTCCGCTGCTTCGTCAGCTTGATTACTCATCGCCTCTGCTATTTTTGCTCACTCCGAGGTATATTCTAGGCGTCCTTCTCGTTATTTAGAAATTCTGATGTCTCGTCGTGGAAGTCTGTGGAGATATAAAGAGAGGAAGCGATAGTGGCTGCGTTATGATAATGGTTCCTCTATCATCCTCGAAATTTCCTTCTGCGTACTACTTTTACCAGTTGTTCTACGACTCACTACGACTGCGTATTCAACGAAAAGCGCTTAGAAAATGACGAGCGACATGGGAGAGAGAATAAATAAATATATGTGGGAGTGACATATGAGTGACATGGGCACATGCGTAAGTTGCAAATCTATTAAGTTATTAAAAAGTTAAAAGACGCTCCTAAAATGCGATTTTATATTTTAAGTTGTTTGTTAATAATCTCCAAATTTTAATAGTTATTTTTAAGTTGCTTCTTAAAAATCTTCAGGTTTTTATGTTATTTTTAACCTTCAAGTTTTAATATTCTGAAGAAAATAGAGAAATTTATGGTAATTTAATTTTCAAATTTTAATATTGTTAAGTAAATAAATAAATTTGTGGTAAACTTTCTATTATATTTTCCATATAAATTTATTATATAGTTTAACGAGAAAAATTTGGTTATGAAATCTAAAATTAAATAAATAGTTGTCAATTTTTTCCAAACATGTAAACCTTTAAAAGGATTAAATAAAATACAAGTATTTATTTTTTTAAAGACAGTTCTTATTGATTTTTTGAATAAAAAATTATTAACTTAATTTTTCATTAAGTAATACCAATTCCTTTAATTGAGATGATGTTATTTTCTAATAGATAATTGAATTTTATCTATGGATATCATTTCTAAGATGATTAATTGAACATTATTAAGATTGCTTTATTAAATATTATTATATTAAAATATCTTTCTAATTGAGTAAAATGTGGGTTATAGGGTCCCCCACTTACAAAGAAAGATATCTTATTTTTTCTTACAATTGGATATTAAGGTCCTCTAAAATATTCCCTCGCAATTTTGGACAATTCAAACCATAATCCTATAATATCAAAAATTATATACATTATAATTTTTACACCTCAAAATATCCTTAGTTTTAGTGCACATTCTTATAGCATATCTTAGGCATAATTTTAGCCTAGCATTGAGCTTTTCCTCCACTAGATTATCATATTAAAATGATCACATTCAAGCCCTTCTTAATAACCTAGAATCACTAGTAAAGTTTTGAGTGTTTTTTGTTGGACACAAGTGCAACATGTGGATGTATATGGAACATGCTAGTGTCTTGTGAGCTAAAACTTTTAATGTTGATTTTCTACCTAGCTATCTATTGTTACCTATTGTAATTCCTATTTATCAAAAAATTCAAAGTTCAAATCCAATGTGAACCTTTTCGAAATGTAATTTTTTAATCTAATCTAAATAATTTTCTTTCTTTATTATCTCTTAATTTTTTTCTCTAATATTGAATATTACACAAGGAAAAATTCATTATTATACACTTGCAATATCTTCAAACTCTTACTCTCTTCTTCGTCACTTAGATGGTAATAACATTAAACAAGATTACATTCTCACTTTGATAGTTTTATAATATTTATTTCTATTAATTGTATCTCTATTTTCTTTAGTTCAAACCAATTAATGTCTTATCACTTCCCTATTTGTCTCAAATGTGCACTAGGATGTAATTCTCTATGAAATAAAGATCTTACAATAATAGATTTCATTTCAACACTGTGTACTTATTCCTAGATACACATCGTTTAACTGCACTCACTCTCCAATCTCTATTTTTAATTTGACTACCCATGAAAATTGAAAGGTTAAAGTTGGGGCTTGATCATTCTTGAAAATCCCCCAATTAGTTCCAAAAAAATTTCATGTTCCTTGATGTATGTTTTATTAGAGCCCTTCTCCAATAAAGGTTTCATTCTCTCCTTCCCTTCTCTTTTCTATTTCATTATTTTTTCTTAATTTAGTTAGTTCAGATCAATTTTAGGTACTTGTATGTAATTTTGCAACGCTTGTCATCCCTACTTCACGTTCTAGAGGCGATCTTTAAATCTAATGAAAATTTTAAATGTTTATTTTCTTGACAATAATGTGAGAACTAGATGATATACATGAATAGGATGATATCCCATCATATAGATGTTAATACAACATAGTCTCATGGATGGAACAATGGGTTTCTGAATTTTCTTCTAATTATATCTTAAAATTCTCTTCCATAATATGAGTTTAATTTATTTTTCTTGATTAAATTCTTATAATTTGGATTTTTATCAACATAACTCAATCCATATATTTTTCTCAAATTTTTAGGGTGCTTCTCCAAATCCCATTCCATATCATGTGAGGATAAATATGATATCCTCTAATTGAATTTATATACAAATATGTTAATTTTATTATTCTATATTTATAATGTACATGTCGTCTCTTCTTACATTAACTTCTAGATTTATTTAAATATTTCAAGATGAAGATAATTGATTACATGCATGTGATACTAACTTAATACTTCCAATGCCACTCTATTGTACTAACTTGTCTCATAAAACCCCCATTTCATCTATTTGAGGGACAAGTGATAATTCCATCAACTTTCAAGTTGTAGTTTGTCTAATTATTCATAATTTTAAGATTAATGCTACATTTATAGGTTACAATAACATGTATAAATTATGCATCTCCAACACTTATATAAAGTATCCTGAATTTATCACTAATAATAACTAGGAATCATGGCATTCATTTCCATACACATTCATAAAGGATGTGTGACAATGGTGGTGATTATGGTTGAATTTGGACTCATTCTTATTACACTTTCCAAATTTTAGACAATAAGATTGAGAAGTGAAATTGTGTATGATGGATGGGACTTGAATGATTTGGAAACTTAGTTTTTGAGCACTATACATTGTATTATGATTTTTGATGAGTTATGGAAGAAAATATTCCTTTGGAGTCATTTTTAATACTCTAGGGGCCAATTTATTACACTCATGCAATGTCCATGTGAAGTCATTTGTTTATTTTCTATTGTTAGAAGATGCTCTCTATAGTGGGAATGGTTTTTTGTATAATTCCATGGTTTTGGTAAACCATTTAAGGTTTTTTCTCTTTCATTGCCTAAATATTAAGTTTATAAGATAGTGGCTTTTGTTGAGATTATTTTATAGTCTGTACACAAGTGTTACTAGAGTTCCCTCAAAGTGAAGAGTAATATCTTTATGGATGTCTCACATTCTTGAAGATTAATAAATTATTGTCCCCTTTCCCATGTGTACTTTTAAAAAAATATTTTCTCCATGTTAATCCTAAATTGATATGGTTTGATAATTTATTTTTCATTGTTAATTTTATTTAGTAATTTAATTGCCTTATTTTAATCCTTTTAGAAAGAAAAACATGTCACATTTGTATACATTCATTTAATATTTAACTATTATAGTTTCACCTTGCTTATCAACACCTAAAATTATTTTTTGTGATGAAATTGATTTTACGCTACCTTTGATTCATTAATCACAATTTAGTGTATCCCTAAAAGTCCTCATATTTCTAAATTCTAAGTGCACATTGCTTAATCTATAATATTTAATATGATTATGGTTACTAAATTCCATGTCATAGTCCATACAATATGTTTAAACAAATAGGTTGGTCTTGTAACTATTTATGTTCATCTATTAGGTCATATTCTCTTAGGAGATCCTTTTATTTAAATTCAAATGATCAATGAGTATGATTTTATTGATTAAACTCAAGCTATTTATGTTATGATCCATCTTTGGGAGTTGAATCAAATTTCACCTTATTATTATGACATGATATTGAAGGATTTGTAAAATATTTATCTTTCCTCTTTGAATAATTTTCTCTCATCAATTCTTACATGATAGAAATTGCATTTCTTAGATTTAATATTCCTTCTTATGAGGTTCAACAATTAAAAAATATTTTTTTCATTATGTTTAATATTAACTCTATGGGTATTAAGAAATCCTTAATTTTTTATGGTTCTAGCCTTAATATTTGTATTCATGACATTCTAAAATAAATCCATATTTATACTTATATTCTTTCTCCCTCCAAAATTCCCACTAAGGTTTTTGATAATGTTAGGTAACATCCTTTTGGAATCATTATTTTACATATAATATTGGAACCTATTACTCTCCCTATAATGGTGAATTTCATGCTAGGGAATCATTATTACAACCATCTTCATGGTATAACATAGATTCATGCATTGTAGAGCTAGCAAGATGGGAGCGCTGGGCGGGAACATGGGTGAGGGAGGCGATTCAAGTTCTGCTAACGAAGGAGGGGATGATTCTAATGATGATGCTGAGGATCCTGTTCTGGCGTTGGCTTCTCTTCCTCCTTTGGCGCAGTCATTTGGGTCTTGGGAAGTCGTTTCCTTAGGCTTCTTGGTGTGGAGGTGTCGGCGTGCGGTGACTAATGTTTCCTTCTCATCATTTGTAGCTGTCTGGAGTTGGTCTGCTATGGCTAGAGCTGGTGCCTTGCGAGGTGCGGAGGATGTCTTGGCTCCTCCCTTGGTGGCGTCTCTTTCTATTGCTACCTTCTCTGTTGTTTGTGTTGTGTGGCTTCTTGGATTTCCTTCCTGTAGGCTGTGCTTGGTGGGGTTTGGGTGCAGATTGCCCTACCTATATCTTTTGTGGGTGTCATCCATTAAGTGGGTTGGTGGTGGGGTCTTCTTTAAAGAAGCACGGTTTAAGATGAGGCCAATATTTTCTCCTACTCGATGTAGCAGGAGGGATTGGGATCTCTTCATGTTGAATTGGTCTTGTTCCTACTTCTTTTTGGTTGTTCCTCACTCCTGCCTATGGTGTGTTTGGTGCCTATTTCATGGGGGCTCTCTTTTTCAGTTTGTTCTGGTTCATTCTTTTCCCCTCTTGGTGGTTTGGTGGTGTTTCTCATTGGCTACTTGTGAGGAGTTTTGGCCCCTCTCTGGCCCTGACCAACATGTTAGGGTTGCTTGGTGTGCTCTCTTGCTGGGTCTTCTCTTTACTACTTTGTTGTGCGGGAACCCCTGTTCCTCTTGGGGTTTGCTTGTTCCTGAGCATTCTGAGATTGACTATCTACTTTTGTTTGTGGTTAGGCCTTTGCATTCTATGATTGAGGTTATCCTCTCCTCGAACCCTGATTTTTTTTCTAATCTTCTGGGAGAGGTTCTTGGATCCTTAGCATTGTTCAATGTGTTTCCTTATGTGCATATTTGGGTTACTCTAGCCCTTCCTATGGAGGTGGTCATATCTCCTATTGAGGGGGAGATGGATGTGGCTGGTTGTGACCTCTCTCCTATAGAGGTGGAGTGGGATGCTTTCGTGCACGCTTGGAAGAAATGTTGGGGGGTTGATTATGCCCTATTTTGTGACAGCAAGAAAGCTTCAAGGCTGGCCTACATGTTGCTTTCTTTTCTTCATCTTCTATTGAGGTGAATATTTTGAAAAGAGAGTTGATCTTTATGGAGTTCTATCTAAAGGATAAGGCATGCTGCAGTCACCATGATATGGTTGAGTTTGGGACTCTCTCCTATAGAGGTGGAGAGAAAAAATGGTCTTTGAAGGCAACTGTTGTTTCCCTACGCACTTGCAGTAACCCTTCCTATAATGCCAGAAAGTGTGGTCTGTAGTGGGTTGTTGGTCCCGTCAAAACCAATGAGTGTTAGACTCTTGTAGTTTCCTAGGTCTTGTTTGGGCTGCCTACTGGCTTTTGGCTGGGTGTTGGTTTATTGTCTCCCTGTGCTACTGTTGGTTGTTTTTGTTCCTATCTTTCAGGCATCTTGTTCTTCTTGATGTGGGTTTTGGGCCCCCTTAAAACCTGAAGGTTTCAGGTCCTTTCAAAACTTGTTGTAAATGGTTTCGGGTTCATTCAAAACTTGTTTTTCCTTTTATCAAAAACATGGATTCATGCAATAGGGGTTATTCCCTCTCTTTATTTGTCTATAAATTTTATTTTGGAGTAGTCAAATCCAATTCTAACTCAATTCATCCATGTCCTATAGTGGTCCCCTCTACTTTAGTCACAATGGAGACACCATTAGTATCTCTTATTATTGAATCTACACCACTCATAGATCAATTTTCATCTAATGCATGTTTTGGTGATTATTAAGGTTCATTAGAGGCCTATGAAGAATCTCAATTGTGTATTTCTATAGATATTTTTACTATTTAATATGCCAATACTCAATTATGGCCAAGGCTAACAAACTAAAACCTATAAATACACACTTACAAAAAGAATCCATATAAATACAAATCTATTAACACATCCAAATCTTAAGATAAAGAATTCACCTTTTAAATTATAAAATACCACAAAGTTGCAACTGATAAATCAAAATTCTATGAATCCATAACATGCAACTACATATGTGCAAAAGGAGTAGGGACTATCTAGGAGATCTAGGGCACAAAATAATCAAATCCACAACAATAGTTAAGTATCCACATCTAGGATCTCGCTAATTTAATAATTGCACGACCAAATTATCCATTAAGTATATATAAATACAAGTACAATATTATATAGAAGTATTTGGGCCATTATATAAAATTCCAAAATAATCTGTAGGTCACCATATGAACAATACAAATGGTTTCAAAATAAACTTGAGGGAAGCTAGAAAAATGATTTGTAATTGATTTAAAATTAATAAAATCCACATTATTGATATCCAAGGGTCAAATCCACATTATTGATGGGTAAGTGCACCAAGATGGTTCCCAAAAAGGGGGCTTAAGTGGCCACTTTTTTTTGAAATCAGGAAATGCTGACCTTGGACATGAAATTGAGGATAGTTACACTCAAAATTGAGATGGAACAAAAACAAGGATTCAAGTGCTCCGACTCTACTTTCTAAAATACTAATTTATTTTGAAAATGGTTGAGATTAAGGGGTTCAAAAGAGGGATGTACACAAATTGGTGTTGTTTTTTTTTTAGAAAAACATAACATAGCAACTCTTGTACGACCTGAGCATGGTGAAATTTTTTGTAGTATTTTTAAAATCGCTACGGTCGAAGTTAGATAACAACATCTAGTTGATGCACAATTTTTCTGATAAATTTTTAATGAATATTTGGTTTTTTACTAATTTTCTAAGTGGGCACTTCCTGAAAATGCAGAATTTTGGTCGTGCTCCCCCTACAAATTTTGGAAAATAATTCAATTTTTTTTCTTTTTTTCTTTAAAATTTGTAGAATGGAGTCTAGTTTCTAAAAATGTAATTTATTTGAAATTTTGATGAATGGTTAATTTATAATTAAAAAAAACACCAAACACTGCTTTTTAGCAAAAAACATACATACAAACAAAAGAAATTATGGATGAAAGGATTAACATTGTCAAAAAGTGAAAAAAATTACATCATTGGATAGCTAAGAGAGAACCTAACATTACCCATGTTTTCGATTTTGTCGATATTGAACTAGATGCAATCTTGATGGTGAGCAGGGACCCGATTATGTGAAAAATTGTAGAATTTGCAAAAAAACATCACTACCCTTGTTGGGAATGCCCTCCAAGCCTTTGGGTTGGTATTCCAAGTCAAATACTTTCACTTTTTTTTTTTTTTTAACGTGAAATAACTTGAGCGCGTTATAACGCGAGCACATTTTTTAAATTTTTTTTCAAAAGTGGCCAGAAAATTGGTACCCAACTTCATGCACCCACCCTAATATCCAAATCTCTTTTTATATTATATTGATCATCTTCCCCTCCATTTTAAAATTTCTTTCCATAACTATCCATAAAATAAGATTAGATGAAACTAAATATTACTCATATAATGATTAATGTCATGGTGTATGCAAGGCTTGCCCTCCTTAAGCTAATGTACCAAATATAAGGAATTTGTATCATGATTTTTAAAATTATAAGAAAATTATGATACTAAATAAATAACAAATGTAAGGAAATAGCTTCTTACATTAACCAAAGTATGAAATAATACCACATCTACCTTAGAATGAAATATCTCATAGTGATATCACTATATAAATTTCAACCAACATTTTAACATAAAGAAAATATAATAAGTAGAAGAAGTTTCTCCACACAAAAGAGATAAACATTGATATACCTTGGGGAAACCCTTTCAGGAAACATATATCTTTAAAAAATCAAAACTAGTACATTTTCACCAACAAAATAGTCACAATGTAATATCAAACTATGAGCCTTAAAATGAAGATCAACATATTGAACCTTTGACGAAATAAGGCAAGATGTGATCTTAATCTCTGGTAGTGAGAAATTATTATATTGCTCCCATAAAATTAACCCAAGAACAAATGAGAGCTAAATGACCGACTCCATTCTCCTTCGGATCTCCTAAATGAAAAATTTAAGCCAAAGTTTGAGCTCCTCTCATAATGAGAAAGTTATAAGATGATCAAGTGAATGATCCTAAGTGATGAATGACTTCATCCCAAGCCTCGTATTAATAAGAGATAAAAATAAAAAAAGGAAACCCACTAGACACTTCTTGACCATCTTTGGGACCATTATATAACCCTTTAAGAAAAAATAATCAATGTACTTGATACAAAAATAATAAATGATCATGTAACTACATGGGGGTCCCTTTTCCTCCTCCAATAATTTGTCTAACAACATATCTCTAAGTAGTAGATGCTTTTATAATACTAAATGTTGAACATATTTAAAATATAAAATATAACCTCTTGTAAAAAATATTATTCAATTAAAAAATATAAATTATTTTATGCAACACTTTCCCAACATATAACATCCACTACCCATTTGTCCCTTTCCTATTACATTCACCACACTTAATAGAAACTTGCATTGTTGTCTTTTACTAAGCAACAAATATTATTATAAAACATGGAGATTCTTTTTTAATAGAATATTTATAAAATGGAAGCATAAAACAAGTTGCATGCTTCCTTTCACTTTAGTGTTACTTATAGTTTCTTTTTTACTGCTTTCTTTTGTCAAGTATACTATTGTTCAATTATATCTCTAAATCTATTATATCTTATTATTTTTTATGTAAAGTAAATACTTATTATTTTCACAGTCTCTATATAAATTTTAGAATCAATAATATTAAAAAGATAAACTACCAATAATATAATTGACTAATATCTCTTTTAACTCTTATTTTTATGAGCTTATATTTTTATTATTATATTATACTTCAAATAAATCAAGGAGAGAAAATACTTATTGTAGTACCCATGATTGATATATTCACTCTAATTGCTAATCTTTAGAAGAATGTTAAAATTTTGATTTTAGCAAAAGAAAAATAATATAATATTTATGTGATTGATCTATTAAATTCAATATTTTGTTTGTTTCTATTATTATACCAAAGTTTTAACCACTTAATTGATATAATAATATATTGTAAAATAGAAAGTTGAAATTATTGAAATATTATAAAACAAATTAAATTCTATTATAAAAGATAAAAAAAAATTAAAAAAATCCTAATATTAGGACAAGCGTTGGCACTTTGCTCACATACGTAATCATCCAACGTCATCATTAAAACATTGCTCTCTTTTCTTCGACACTTAGTTATTTTTATTTTGAACCTGTCGAAACCAAACTTCATGTTTTGGTCAACTTTATATAATGTTAATATCGGTTACAATATTCTGTTCTCATCGTAATATTTTAATAATAAAGATTCTTTTCACAAAATATGAAATGATTTTGAATGCTCTCCAAGCCCTTTGTATTATTATTATCAATAATTGAAAGAATACAATTTTCAATCATCACTATAGATGAATATAACTGGTAAATTATTATAAAGCATTTAATTGAAAAATGTTTGTTTTTGGGAATGTTCCCCTTCATATTTGCTTATTCTGCTTCTTTTATTCGACATGCTTAATGAAGCAGGAGATTCAGAATGCAAATCAACGTAACATCCAGACTCAACATTGAGGGGAAAGTTAAGAATAGCTCTGCTACCGCGCATTTTAAACGCCGCGCGGTCATATGCCGCGGCAGCAGCTTCGGCCGTACTGAAAGTGCCAAGCCAAAATCTGGAGCCTTTCTTATCAGGGTTTCTTATCTCTGCAGCAAATTTTTCCCTCCCTTTAATTTGCTTCACTCCTCTGTAATGCTTCTCTCCCTCTTTATACAACGTCACTGCCCCTGCCCTCTTTTCCTTTTCTACTGACGGACAAGCTGCTTTCCACCAGTTGTTGGCAGCTTCCTCCAATGTCTTATTACTGTCATTTGACAGATGCTTGTGGCCGCAAACTGTAGAATGCGAAACGGCATCCGAAGGGCGAAGAGTCGGGGAGGAATGGGAGAAACATTCTTCGTGTATTGGAATTGCAGAGAATTGTTGCTCCTCCGCTGAAATGGCAGTGGTTGTATTTACAGAAGGAGGTGAAAACAAGTCATCGTCCCCAAGCAAAAACTGGGAAATTCTTTCCAGCATGTTCGCAGTCTCCACTGCTTCGTCAGCTTGATTATGCATCGCGTCTGCTAGTTTTGCTCACTCAGAGATATATTATAGGCGTTCTTCTTGTTATTTAGAAATTTTGATGTCTGGCCGAGGAATTCTGTGGACATTTAAAGAGAGGAAGCGACAATGACTGCGTCATGATTATGCTTCCTCCATCATCATCGAAATTGCCTTCTCTGTACTGGTTTTACCAGTTATTCGACGAGTCACTCTGACTGCGCTTTCCACGAAAAACGTGCTACAAGATGACGAGCGATGACGAAAAGAATAAATATACATATATGGGAGTGACATGGGCACATACGTAAGTGGTAAATAAATTAAGTTTTAAAAAGATAAAAGGCGCTCCTAGATAATGCAATTTTATATTTTAAGTTTTTTTTTTAATAACCTTCAAAATTTAATGAAGTAAATAAAGAAAATTGTGATAAATCTTGTATTACATTTTTCATATAAAAAGTATATATAGTTTTATTAAAAATAATGGTTGTGGAGTGTGAAATAAAATAAATAGTTGTCAATTTTAATTATATTGGTCTTGTATTTCACATAGAGGTATAGATTGGAAACATCACTTATTGATTATGTCAATTGAATAAACCTTTGAAAAGATTAAATAAAATACACTATTTTTCATTTTTCGAAATAGATTACTATTCTTCATTTTTCGAAATAGATTACTATTCAGATTTTTTAATCACAAAATATTCATTTAATTTTTCATTAAGTAATACCAATTTATTTAATTGAGATTATGGTCTTTTTAAATAGATAATTGAGGATTTTTTTGGATATGTTTTCTAAGATAATTAATTGAGCATTGTTCTTAAGGTTGATTGTTTAAATATAATCATGTTCAAAATATATTTTATATTACATGAGAAGAGCATTACAAGACCCCCAACCTAATACAAAATAACAAAATTCTAGCAAAACAAAGTTCTATAAGATATAGAATCTACATATTCTCAAAGATAATAGAAAATAATCACATAAAACAAAGAAAAGAGGAAAACTAATTGCCACCTTGCATAGAATTGAGCTCCTTGAGATATCTAATAGCCTCTAGCTCATCCATCATTAATTTTATCTTCACCAAAATGGAGGTAGTATCCATTTTTTATGTTTGTATTTGTAACTAATCTAGAATATTTTTCTTTGTTGATTCTACGAGGTGTGGACGACTAAATCTATTTCTTGATCTTTTCAATTTATGAATGGAAAACCATCATATTGTTGGTAGAGCTTATGATAAACTATTTATTGCAAGATATTATAGAAGGGAGAGAAGTAACAACGTTGTCCTCATTGCTAATAATATTAGTCATGTTGGAATCTATCTTATCAATATTGTCTTTTAGAACCCAGTAATGGAGCCTTGATCTTAGAGACCGTCTTATATAGAAAAAACAAGGATCACGCCTTTAAGTGTTGATACTTCTTCCAAGAAATCAAAGGACAAACCAAACGAAGAATTTTCTACAATATGAATGGGAGTCAAAGGGGAGTGTTTTCTTTTCTTCAAGTTACTCTTGAGAGCAACATGTGTATTAGTGCAACCAATAGTAGGGACTATAAGAGTAGGAAATCATTGGGAATGGGAATGGAAATTTCACATGAATTTGTGGGTATCCATGGTGGGGGTTGGTAAGAGTTTCAAATTGGGTGGTCTATTGCTAAATAGGAATGATAATATTAATTTTTTTTGGCATTAACACTTCAAGTTCATCTTTATAAATAATAAATAGGACTTTTGGAAGAGAATTTTTTGATTTATCTTCCATATAATATGTAATGTCTAATAAGATTTAATTGGAGTACGAGGAATATTTGGAACATAAGATGAGGGATGAAGACTTGGATTTGAAAGTAAAGTGAAGGGATTGATGGGGAACAATCAAGGTGTTGATCCTCTTAGTAAGGGTATTATTCATAAATTTAGGGTAGTCAAGGGAAATAGAAAAGGATTTCCTTTAAGTGGTAGAACTCACCCCTTAATCAACTCAGTAGGGGAGGGAGTCAAATTGTCCATAATATTTACACTAGTAGGCATAGTCATACTGAAGCAGGTGAAATGTATGAGTGGAAAGAGTAGACTCAAAAAATTAGACCTTGATGAATGTGAATGTAGGCCTCATTAATAAGAACTTTCGTCATGAAATATTGTATGAACATATGAAGAAAATGGAGAAAACTACCAAGAAAACTGTGTTATAAATTATTTAAAAGAACAAAATGGTAGGAGATAATCAATCAAACCTTGTCTCAGGGTGAAGTGTTTGATAAGATAAATTCTTACATTGTCCCATGATTTAAAAAGATCAACCATTCTATAGGAATTTTGGAACTTTTCCACCTTCTCTTCTCGATAGAGGAAATTATTCATTATCATTTTATGTTTATACTTTCTAATCAATTTTAATTTAATCCCCTCCATCCCCAATCCAATAACTAGGGTAGAAAAGTCTTCCTTTCCAATATTTGGTGAATTGTACTTAAAGGGTAGGGTCATGGCCCATAATATTCTCTAAGTAGCAATCATCCCTACCATTGAAAAATTATTTCAAAGTTTCTCATTGCTTTTAAGGATTTCACACAATATAAAATCCACCTAGGCCCATTCTTCTCACATACTATTAACCAAGGGGCACCAAGGGAAATCATAATCAAAATAAATCTTTATGGTAGAGAAAGGTTTAAAATTACAATATGATCCTAAAATCTCTTTGATAAAAATAAGGGCACAAAAATGCACCACTAGATGCAAAAATGAGAGCATTTCCCATGTAACAATAAACTCTTGATATAGTACATACTTTCAAGCTAAAGATCCCAACTCCACACAAAAGCTCTAGCCTATAATAATCCAAGTCTACAATCATGGAATAAATAAGAGTATTTATTATAAAAATGAAGGATGACATAACACTAGACAAAAACCTATGGAAAGCTAATAATCCTAGCACCAAGTTTAAGATCTCCACCTTCGTGGTTTTGGGCATAATTATTAATTAAAATATTTATATTTTTAGGAAGATTGGAGTAGAGTTTCCAAGCCCTATAACCATTAAAATTTATTCCTAGATTAGTCAATATGTTAATAATCTTATGACCTTTGAATGTATTTCTAATATTGAACCTTGAGCACCTAAATTGTATCATTTATCAACATTATTATTATAGGTAAAAAAATTATATTTTGAAAAATAATCAATGAAATTTTTTTAGTCTACTTACACTCGTGAGTAGCTGTACTCTCAAGAGAAATCACCAACTTTATTCTTCAAAACTATGGCTAATTCAATTTTTTATGTTTGTTTCAAAATCAATAGCCCTAGGTAAGTAGAAACTATGTTCTCTTCTTCATTCTTAGTAATTCATCAAAAGCTTAAATTACCAAGATTTCCTTTGGATATGCGATAAAAAATTGTTTTAGCTAACCTAATAGAGGAGAAATCTAGCAAGTAGCCTTCTTAAGCTATTTAAATAACATAGTAACATACCACCAACAAAAATTACAAATGTTATAATTAATAAAATAGAGGATTTAAATTTAATTTTTGTAAGAAAGGTTAGAAAAAATGATAATAAAAAATATATATATATATATATATTTTCCAACTCTCCAAACATTTGTTTAAGCATATTGAAGTGATTTATTTAATACTTCAATGATATGTGGATGTTCTTAGTATTATTATAACAATACCATTATATTATTAAATAAAGTTACATTGAATTGAATATATGTGATGAAAATAATTAAAAGGAGGAATTTATAAATTTTTGAAGATTGGATGAATAGTTCAAATTTGATCAAAGATTATGAGTGAAT